>CM051239.1:405714912-405881892 GCA_027917425.1 Gastrophryne carolinensis | reverse complement strand
CCATAAGGTGATTACTCACTGTTTTGCAGAGGGCAGATACACTTGACTTTAAGATGTATGCAATGTGAGAATTGTGACCAACTCCGAATTCTTACTGGATTCAAGAAGTACAAAACTTGGGAATTTGATTCTTTGATCAGTTCCCCCTAGAAAAACCTAATTGGGGTGCTTTGCTGTGTGACCTCTTCCTCGTTCCAGTGGCGCATGTGCGGGCTCTCGTCTAATGAGCGCCGTCTGACATGACTATGCCATTCAGCAAACAGCTCTCATTATCTAGAAAGGGAAGCACACAGTCGTATCCCCTGCATCCCTGGCAGTGCGAGCTCTCCCCCCCCCCCCCAACCTATTTGAATGACGCCTCCAGGGATGTGGTTGATTCGACACATTCTAGTCAATGAGAGCTGTTTGCCGAATTATGTTGTCTTCCTTCTCTCGCTTTGCTGCTGCACTGAAATTACTAAGATAGTTGCACAGAACCACCAAACATCTTATTCACAAAAAAAAACAAGTTAAGAAAAAAGGTTTCAAATTATTTGCCAATGAATTCAGAAGAGTGAGACATGGGGCAAGCAGAAATCCATTATCCTCCAGTGCTGTCATATTCCAGACATGCAACCTACCTGCAGTGTCCAAAACTATAAGGTATTCAGGGCTCAGAGACATGACCAAGGTAGGGAAGCCTAAAACCCAACCACCACTGATCAAGACACCAAAGCTGAAATGTTCAAACTGGACCAAGAAATTATTAAAGGATTTATGGACTGATGAGATGAGAAGGACTGTTGACAAACTAGATGGATGGGCCTGTGGCTAGATCAGTAACGAGCACAGAGCTCCACTTCTGCGGTGTCCTGCTATGGGCTGGTATTATTAAAGATGAGCTAGTTGGACATTTTTGTGTTAAAGATTGACTAAAAATCAACTACCAAACCTTTTGCCAGTTGGTAGGAAAAAGTCTATATTTCTCGAAACCATCAAAAACAGTGCATCAAAGTACTCCACTGCAGGGCAAGTCAGTAAAGGTCTTTAAGGGTTAGTGCAGTTGAAATAACTTGTGGTTCATGGGAGCAGTCATGATGGGATTATATACAGCTGCTACCCCATTGTCTTCTATTGAGATGTATGGGACAAAGCACCCCCTCACCCTTCTCTTCTCAATAGAAGTCAATGGGTTGGCATGCTACAGTAATCATATAATGGCTGCTCCCATAAAAGTTATCTAAAGGCCCTGGAATCTAATCGCTGGCATCCCCCTAGGGCACCCTAAATCAGCTGTGTGAAACCCCCTTGGGTTGCTGCAAAAATCATCTGCTTTCTGGCTCTCTCGCCGATGTAAACATTGGGCAGACACATGCCCTGCATCTTTGGGCTGTGTGTATAATCCAGCCCCCAGCCATTCAGATTGGGAAGGGGGGGCACTTAATGCTGAGGTGCAGCCATCTTCACTCCTATATGCCATAAACAGAGCTGCTTTAAAGATGAAAGAACAATGACATGGCCCCTTCCTCGTCTGACCTATAACAGCCAATAACTGGGCTGCAAAGAACCTATCCTGTCAGTGGCCATCTAAAGGAAGTGCAAGATTTAATGGGCCACAGGAGTATGTACTATAGGCTATTAACTTGCCATATCCAGTAGATTGGACACCTCTGTCTGAGAAATACCTGCCACAGCATAACATCTCATCCACCTTGCCAATCTCCCCCAGCCTTCTGGCTGGCAGTATTAGGGATGCCACCTGGAAACACCACACATCTTGTCAAATGATGGTGCTGGAGCAACATGGGCCATGAAAGGGGTCAACAAATGTGCTGAAAAACCTACACTTAGACTTACAATATATAGTAAACGTAACTACACAGGCTTAAAGTGTGTCAACCAACCATATTATATGCCTACTTTGGACTATTTCCACAATTTCTAGAAGGCTACTGAGCCAGGCAACCTGCTGCAAGGTTGTCATGCACTGCCTGTCAGTGCCCTGTTACAGGCAAATAACAAAATCAGGACATATATTAGCTGAGAAGGTTGAACAAATGTTCGCTCAAAATAATGCTAAAATAATCTTTGATTAAATTACATCATGTTACCCAAACCATGATGTTCTCAATGAGGGGCTTACAGAGGAGCCCACAGAGTCAAGGAGCTCCCACAGGGGCTCTCAGCACATCCCGTAGGCCTTTGAAGTCATACGCTGTATATCCTTAAAGGATTAGCAGAACCCCTCAATATATACATATAAGGATGCATATGTTTATGTTTCAGACCTCATCTGAAAACTCTGGAAACCATGTGAAGAGCATTCAAGTAGTTATATGCGAGTCCGTTTATTTTATCAACATACTGAAAAGGAGCTCCACTAGTTCCCCAATTACTGAAGAACTTGTAATGGAAGCTGCATTTAACATTTGAATTAAGAAATTAAAGTTCCACTTGCTTATTTTCACAATTTTCCCGTAACCAATGAATTGTATTTTCATCTTTCGTAACACTGTACAGGCTCCATTGGTTAACCATTTTAAAAAGGAAAGGGAATGTTTTCTTTACTGTCTGCGGCTCCTCTGGAGTGGTTTTCCCTACTTCCTGTTTCATCACTGTACACCATTTATATAAAAAAAATCCACATGGTGATCATTGGATCATTGGGACTAAAATGAGGTGACCATCGTATAATACGAGGTTCCTCTGTCAGTAAATCCTCTCTGGTCATGCCTGGGCTTATGTTAGTGAGAGAGTCTCATTGGACCCTTTTGTGGCTTGTCATGTCACATGGTGTGAGGAATAGGGCAAATATTATATTTTATTTTCTGGCGTCCGGTCCCCCTTTAAAATCCCATGTTTTTAGCAAATGTCACCCTTTCCACAGCCTCCTAACAAAAGGAAGGAGAAGCCCATATTTGGGCACGAGGAATTGACGTCCAGAGATGAGCAAGCAAAGGCAGTCCCCAGTTGAAAGACCCCCTGCTGGTCCCCTCACACCATTGTCTGACAAAATGAAGGGACCCCTGACTGGAAAGGCTCCAGTAGCAAAGCAGCTTCACCCAGGCTTTTTGGCTCCAACACAGAGCTGGGAATAAAAGGGCCACTATTCACCCTAGCCCCAAGCCAGATGCAGAATTAGAACCGGATCGAAAAGAAACACCCCCACATAGCATTTTCATTTCTGTAATGGACTCAGAACCGGAGTTAAGAGGATTGATGTTTGACGGTTGATGGTTAACGGTTGCACTCTGTTGCATCTCTGTTTGTGATACTTACCTGTAACCTGTATTTCATAACATCTCATAATTCTAATTTCTGCCTAGTTTGCGATTATCTCATTCAAATATATATTTAACTTGAGCTGTCTTTTTGCTTTAACCGCCTTAACTGCTGAAATTGATATGCCCGAAAGGGATACAATAGCTCCAGCCACCACAAGATGTGAACTGGTATACGGGTCCATTGTACAAATGCGGCATTTCTAAGAGTGAGCCCTCTATGAGATCACTTACACATCACAGTCAGCTGTGAGATGATTACATTGTAACAGCAAGGTCTGTGGTGGCTTTTTCAATGTAACACAGCAGGCCTTGTTACATAGGACAGCTTGTTACATAGGGGTCATGCAAATTATTTTTTTAAGTAAATGTAACTTTGGGTGCACACTTTTGGGTGTAAACAGAAACGTATATCTGAGTGATATTTTTTACTAGAAAACACAAAAAAGTGCAATACTTTTTTTGTTCTAATTTTTTCCCAAAAAGACTACCTGTGCCTGAAATCGGACATGTTTACAGATGGGGGTGCATCATTTTTTCAATGATGTAAGAATATTTTTTGAATATTTGGAGTCAACAGCACCCTGTGGGGTATGCTAAAGAATTTTTTTTTTTTTTGCATCGTCCATAGGGTACTGTCACTTCAAAAAATGATCTTTACCTCATTAGAAAAATGATGCACCTCACCTGTAAGAATGCCTTATCCCGTGTGCAGGCATTTATTTGCACTTTTGTTGTGTTAAAGTGGACTAAAACACACGCCCCAATGGCTCTCGAATCTATAAGATTCCAGTGCTGCTAGATTCCCTCCCCCCAGGGCATCCAGAATTGGGATGCACCACTGTGTGTAACCCCTCAGGTAGCCCTGGATACTCACCTTCTTTCCTGGTCCAACCGCGCATGTGCAAGCAGGACCGCGTCCCTGCTATCCCTTTAGAAGGCCGCGTCACCTGAGCGTCACCTGGACCAGAGTGGTGTCAGTTTCGTAACCATTTTAAAGTGTGCATTTTCTTACCACCAAAGCCCTCTTTTTCCAACAGTGACACGGGCAGGCTGATTCATCACTAACGCCAGGTAGCGACAGATGAGCGTCTGAAGAAGACATTTTCAGAGCGCCCGCTAGTAGTCACTGTGCTCGTCCGTGAGTCGCTAGTTTATAGTGACTCAGTCGCTGTGCAGTAATGTTGAATACATTGTGAGAAGTCGCTATTTGACCAGTACAGTGCTGTATGGGAGCGCATGTTAGCGACTGCTCATAGCGACCGACTCACAACATATTCAAGAAAAAAAATGCCTCACACAACTCTGGCGCAGAAAAATGCTTCTCTGAAGCCCAGAGCGCCGGAGGCTGTGTGTTTAAAGCCTGTCTTTCTGCATCTATCCACTAGTGACAAAGTGAAAACATATGGAATTACATTGTAGCAACATTGTAACATGAACACTTTAATGCCAGACCTGTAATGTAATTTCTGAAGAAATATATAAAAAATGAAAAATTTTAGAAAAAAATGATTTTTCAAGGCCAGAAGAGGTCACAGCATTATTTGATATTTTTGGGAAAAGAACAAAAACAAAAACCCAGTTTAAAGAGAAGAAAAGTATCGTCCATTGAAATGCATGGGAGAGCGACAGGTAGCAAGAGGTCATACCTGGCGCTGTGCAAGGCTGAACGCCGGCGCTGTTCGCTGAGGCTGGGAAAATGATGAATCGGACGCTACATGCATACATACAGTAGCTACCTGTTGCTACCTCTCATTAACCAGCCACTACCTGACGTTATCCCTTCTTAAATAAGGGGCCAAAGTCAAAAAAGTTTTTTTTTAAGTAAGTTAAGTAAGTTGTCTGAGTCCTGGATTTAGACAACGACGTGTTGCATTGTTCAGCTGTGTAGCCTCTTCGTAAATGTGAATGTAGTGTATTCAGGGAAATAACCACTTTATTCGTGTAGCTTTGGGCATCCATTCTGCCTGTCATTGTTTGACAAGCAGCTGTCATTTTCAGATTTTTGTTTAGAAAGGACACGCTACTGAATAGTGGAAACATCTGTCTTTCAAAAGCAAATTGCCAAATAAACACCAACATGAATGTTATATTTCTGTAACCATGGTTCATAGAACTTCGGTGACTTCGGCAAGTCAATCATTGTCGTCAACAGCATTTTATATATTCAGTCAAGAGACGGGAGGGCTGAACAGTATTAGGAGTCCACCTAAACTGTTCCAATACTCCCCTGTGTCTGGGTTTGTTGTTGGCGAACCTTCTATATTGCTATATCAAGTCAGATAACGGATATGCCACTACCACTTCAAGAATACATATGGTATATTCAATGGTTAAACAATGCAATAACCTAATTAACCAATGATTAAGGCATTAATCTAATTAAGCCATTGAGTATTAATCTCTCAAGCCACTAGTTACGTAATATAAATATTTACAAAAGAAGTCATCACTGAGAGTTTGAATATAGCAAAATTATTACCCTCATATAAAGGGGCCAATAGGTCAACCCTCAGGATCATACTGTATTTTACCAAAAGAGGAAACCCCCACTAATTACTTTCTCTTCATTTTCTGGAATGTGGACCAGGGCATTACTATGAGCAGTGGCGGACTGGGCCCAAAAATCAGCCTGGGATTTACCAGCATCTGGCCTGCCAATGACCAGCCAGTGGCAGTTCTTCTGCTTCCTGACCATTGCGCTCCAAGACTGAGGCTATAACACTAGGGTGAGGACATCGGGTGGGGATAGAGTGGGGAAGGGGATGGGGAGCTGGGATTGGGTGGGAGTGTTAGTAAAGGTAGCAGCCCAGACTGCCCCAAAGCAGTGCGGCCCACCTGGAATTTGCCCAGGTCTCCCTATGGCCATTCTGCCCCTGACTACAGGGGGGCAGAAATAGAGGCCCCATTATTCTTGTCCCTCCACTTTATTTATCTGATTTGTGCTCACATGGCATAATGTAAAGAAGGAAAGCACCATTTGTTTTGCTGTTTCATTGTTTAATGTGAACTAAAACCCTGTCTAACCTGCCCAAAAGACTCTAGGGCTGGATGAAAGTGCTCCCCAGGAGCATCTTTAATAGTCTAATTGTATCCAGATTTGTAGGCTGTATAAGGCTCCAAACAATCAAAAAATCATAATAAAAACTAATCAAAAATAATATAAGAAAACACTATGAATAAATGAGGTTAATAAACTGCCTTTATGATAAATGAATTAAGTGATCCCATTCATATGAATATGTTAATCAAACAATTAGAAGATAATAGTAAAAACTAAAAAGAAATTACAAAATTATATGAATACAATCACTATGAAGAGTAAACAGAGCACTACAGATGACTTTTCCCATGCCGTTGCATACACCAATTATCTGCGGGGGCTGTAAGTGGGCCCACCATGGCACAACAGTCCATATTCTGGCACTACCCGGTTTTGCCAGGTTCTGATGCTGGCCAAGCAGGGGTAAACCTAGCCTCTCTGCTGTATTGGGCGAACTATAGAATGGCACCTCCCCCAGGACATGCCACTCCACTCCTCAATAACACAGTGTGCCACTAGGCCTGGCTCCTTCCTATGATGGGAGTATAGCCAACTTGATGCAGGGGTAGGGGTAGTGGTTGAACATAGAAAAATAATAGCCGGCTGCCTCACATGACATTATTACAGATGCACCCCTGCAGCCAAGGGTACAGTTTGCTCGCTGTGTAACTGTGGCCTGGGTGAAAACGGGGGTACTTAAAATATTATATAAATCCCTGTACAGAAACAGCCAAGTGGTGTATGATAAAGAACAGCAGCTATAGAGTTAACCACCAGAGGCTGGAGTGAAATCACAACCAGAGATGTTAAATACTTCTGCCACTTCCTGCAGTAACCAGTAAAGAGGTAGTAGGAGTCATGCAGACTGAGAGACAGAGTGAGGAACAGAAGCACTGTTGTGGAGAGAGTTAAAGTGGACCAAAACCCAGGATTTTGACTATCCTGGGCTTTGGTCCCTTCCCCGATTAGGGGCGCCCCACTGCGTGAAACCCCCCAGATCGCCAAAGCCAACTCACCTTTTCCCGGTCCTACGGTGCATGCATGGCCGCTCGTCCAATCAGCGAGCTCGGAGCCGCTGACGGCATTCGTCTAAGAGCAGCGGCTCCAAGTGTGCTGATGGCCACATCCCCAGCTACCCTCTAATAGAGAGAAAAAACAAATGCATTCAAAGCATTCACAAATGCCTGACACACCCTGCTAGAGGGGTAGCAGAGATGCAGCTGTGGCTCGCGCGTGCGCCATTGGACCGGGAAACAAGGTAAGTGTATGGGGCGACCTGGGGGGTTTCACACAGCGGGGCATCCCGATTTTTTTTTATGCCCCGTGGGGAGGGAATCGATCGGCCTGGGCCGATCATGGAGGGTTTTGGTCCACTTTAACACACCCAGAAGTGAGGCGTGAGATATCCTGGCAAGCCAGCAGAGCAAAACAGTGTGCCTCTGAGAGAAAAAATCTATGAGGGCCTAGGAGGAGTGTGAGGAGTACACTAAAGACCATCATATAAGGTACTACAGTTGTATAGTCCCAACCCCTAGAGTGACCCCAGGATCCAGAGACTGTGTTTATTTGCTGAAGGTACTGATTTGGAAGTTGCTGTGTGTAATAAACATTGGAAAGAGACTGTTGAAGTGTGTAGTGACACCACAGACCTCAAACCCAAGCTCTCTCAGAATCTTAAAGAATTAATGAACAACTCTCACCACGTTGCCTGGTCCTGGTAGTGGCGGGTGGGTTACATAACACCTTGATAGTATGTTGCGTACAAGTACTACTGGTCAGGAACCCCTCTTCTAGGAGGTTTGGATATGTGAAAATATGCTGTATAGGTACAATTACTGCCTAAGAATTTTGGATAACATCAAACATTGAAGGTCTCAGATTCCTTACATAGCCCCCCGGTGAATGACACATCATGAGAGAAATTCAGCAGGAAAGGGAATAAAAATATAGTTTCTTCCTAAGCTTTTCATCACTTTTTTTTCAAGAGGAAAATAATCAGTGGGCCATTGCTAACAGATTTGTTGATCCTCCCTCTTCAGAGTATTTTCGCCTTGCAGCAGACTACGTTTTCATCATGTGGGGTTATCCAGACAAAGCCGCCTGCACCTTTCTCCTACACCCCAGACATGTTTATGCGCGTTTGTCAATTTCTGGCTTATTTTCATCCTCAGCACTGAGCTGCCCACCTTGTTCACATGCTCTGGAGACAGAATTCCCCTCATAACTCTGGCTAAATTATAATTGGAATATTTTGAATAAAAATAAGGAGAGGTATTCCCGTGCAGCCATTGCTTATATTATGACCGGCCTTCTCTCTCAGAGGACAGTGAAATAACAATTCTCCATTCTCTGTTTCACTTCTGACATGGTCCAAACTTTCACCGTCATTCTGTAGGCCTCAGCAGTAAATGTGCTTCCTAAATATAAATCTGATTTGCAAGCGGTTTTAATGGTCCATGGTGGAGTGAGTCATACTGAAGGAGAAAGATGATCGCTCAGCAAAACTAAAGCGAGATTGTGTAATGGAGGATAATGGCCTACTATCCGATAAAGGTGGTGAGGACCCTTCAACAGCTCATTTCCAAGCTGAACCTCAATCATATGCAATGAAACCCATTGTAAGCACAAGGTTGAGTCTTTCGGGTTTTTCTTATAAATCAAAATCCCTGACAAGCTTTAATTTTATCCATAAAAAATGTTTTAAAAAACTGACATGTAGTTATTTTGAAACTAGAATCCTGTCAGGGACTTTCTTGTATTCTAGAAATGTGTGTCTCTGTGTCAGACACGTACCTAGAAGCAGTGAAATTGGGCTCTGCTTCAGCTTCAGTAGTAAATGTGCTTCCTAAATATAAATCTGGTTTACAAGCAGTTTAAATAGTCTATGGTGGGGTGAGTCATATTGAAAGAGAAAGATGATCAATCAGCCAAACTGAGAAAGGGTTTGTTTAAAGTAGGAGGGTGATCTGTAACTTGACAAAGGCACCCCCAGTGCCTCCCAAAAGCCTCTTTCTATCCCTTTGTAAATCTTAATTTTTGAGTTTTGTCATCAAGACCCTGACTAATTGAAGCTTGAATCCATCCTTACAATACACTGTAACCAAGCAGGAAAATACTTGTATTCTTTAAAAAAAATATCCCTGTGTCAGACATGTACCTGGGAGCAATTAGGATTGGAAAGAGGTTGGAAAGAAGTTCGGAATGTGACATCACCAGAGATGCACTCCCCGAACCAACAATCAATCTTCAACAATTTGTGCAAAAAAATGAGTAGGAACTTGTGAGGAAATGTGCACTACGTGAGCCTGCTGGGTCACGCAATGCACTTTCCTAAATCCCAGTCAGTTAAACCAGCCTGGCTGCCTATCGTTTTAGCCAAGGAGCACGGCCATACTAGTTTTGGCTGAGGCTGAAAGTCAGCTCAAGTTAAACATATATTTTAATGTAAGCGCACACTTAGGCAGGAATACAAATACAAAAAACAATATATGAAATAATATATACACACTTCTGAGAGTGAAGCACAGGTTACAGGTAAGTAAATACAGACAGAAATGCGACAGAAAGTCAGGTTACCGTAGCCAAACAGACGAAGTGTAGTGATGTAGGGCACCCCAGGGAAGCATGGGGATGGCCTATGGAATTCCTGGTACCTCCAGCATGGATGCATGACTCCCCCTGGACAATGACATGCTACTCGCATCCTGGACACTGCCAGAACCATTCTTGGGTCAGCTTTTGATCGGAGGTTCATACGACCCTTGTCCTGATGCCAAACGTTGAGGCTCGATGTCACACATCTTTTGAGTCCAAGAACAGGTGGTAGGATGGATCAGAAGCAGAGATCTCCATTTTCTCAGGTTCTGGGCTCAGTACCATAAAAACTATGGGTAGGTTAGGCCTTGTGGCCCAGTTCTGATTATGATTATGTGACTGTATGAGATAGGATGCATAGTGTCCCAAGTCATTCCTTTCAAATGTGTGTGCAAGGCATAGCTCCCAGGATGGGGTCGACCATGGGTGAGACTTTGTGGCTTCATCTCAGGCCAGGAGTGTGAGATGCAACATGGATCTCCTTTGAAGCGGGGCAAGAGGCCTGCACAGCTTCCTGAGGAAATTACTTGCTGTGCGGATTGTCACCTATCCCCACTTAGTGGATTCCATGGCAGTGAGAGACTATTGAGAATTAACATTTGCTAAGAACATGGGATTTAAAGGGAGGACATGGTGTCAGAAAAATAAAATAGAGCTTTTTCTGAGAGGCTATGGGGATCTTTAGCAGAGGAGACTACATCAGGGTTACAGTCTAGATACCATGTCAGACCCCGAGAATACCTGTCTTCGTTGTGAGGCTGCAATCCCCAATCTCCACAGCCAGCCTCACCTATAGACAAGCCCCCGTTTGCTGGGACGCTCTATACACCTCGCCTTACACAGTTGCCCCCAGGACTTGATGGCTCAAAGATTGTAGGCTCCCGGGGAGTGAAGACAGATAAACCGAAGGTCAGACTGGTCGAAGTAGGTAAGTACTGGAAACAGATTGGGTGTTTCGGAAACAGGTAAGTACTGGAAGCAATTCGGGTGCTCAGGAGAAATCAAACGAAGTCAGGTGTCAAGCCAAGGGTCCCACCGGGAGGTCAGAGAGCTGCACAGTACAAAGGGATAAGACTCAGACGTGGTCGAGATTCAAGCAAATGGTCAATATGTACAGGAAATCACAGGAGAAATCACAAAGCCAGCTAAACGCTATCACGGGCACTGACACACTGAAGTGGTAATCCCTTTATAGGACTGAACCCGACCGGATTGAACAGGGAGGCAGTGACTGTGATTGGCGCACTTCAGATCTGTGGGTTGATTGGTGCCCTTAGAGACCTCTGGGCTGATTGCTCCATCTGAACTTTAAAGGCGTTCCGCCCAGAACTGGACCTCCTAGGATTAGCTGTTTTAAACAGCCTCCAGCGGCCGCACTGTGTGCAGCTCCACCGGAGGACATAAGCTGACTGTACTTTCGCGCAAGCACGAGTCGAATGACAGTGGACGAGGGAGAAGGGCGCACTCGGCGACGCATGCGCTGCCGGAGCTGGCGCCTGAGGCGGAAACGGCTGCTGGGCAGGAGAAGCCCCGGCCAGTCGCCTAAGGACACCACGGGCACGGACTGAAGGTAAATCATTCACGACATACCATATGTCACTCCCAAATACATTGTTCCATGTGTAGTACTGTACTGGATATAGTTCATATTATTAGCTAGTTTAGTTTAATAGGCACTCGTAGTGTTTTGATCAACCATATCTATCCTTTTTCCTGTTCTTTTTTATATGACTTGTAATGCTGTGTAATTGTATTCTTGATTTTTTATTTCTATAATTTACTTTCACATGGACAGTAGTAAAGCACATTTCACTGGAAGGAATCCCATCAAGGAGATGTAATCAGGTATGAAAACTGAGAGACTGGAGCCACTGCTGCACAGAAAGACACAAAGCCTCAACCCCCCGCTCTGTGAGCATGGATTTTGAGTCTGTCTGTTTGGCCACCGCACAGAAATTGGAAAGCGGCGCTGGACCGCGGGCAAGGTATGAGTTTTTGACTGGAAATTTGCTTGAAGTCATGCCTTGACCTTTGTAGTGATAACAATCTGTCTCTGCTAGGCAGTTTGTTCTCTCTACTAGAGAGTTCAGGTACCATTTGATGCAAAAGTGCTAACAAGGGTTTCTTATGAATTGGGCTCCAAAACGTTTGGGTAACAATTTTGGAAAACTTAGACAAAAACCTAGTAATCATAGGGCACGACCACCATGTTTGAAGTCTCCCACTTCCCCACACCTCTTAAAACAGGCTTCTGGCTAGGTAGGGTAGAATTTATGAATCCAACTAGGCACCAGGTACCATTAGACTGTTTACTCAAATTTGATATTACTATGGAGCTGGCAATCGATCTCAAGGACTCCTATTCCAGTTCAGAGGCCAATGGATAACAAACGACTTGTCTGTCCTGTTGGGCAAGTGGTTTGTTGATGTTTGCTCATGATTACCTACATACCATTCTGGGCATCGGGGAGGCAGAAGAGCCCTGATACATTCTGGTAACAGCCAAGAACTTTTCCAAAGGTTGCTCAATTTTTGGAACATTCCTGGAAGAGCAGTGGGCCAATGGCGAGTTTCCCTTGTGATGTGATACAAGAGCCTATCTGAATGACATACGGGTTCTGCGAGCAAGAAATGCTATATTTTTCTTGAAGGCGTATTGCTGGTCACCCAACTAGCTTTCTAAAATTTGAACAAAAATTAAACACGTCCAGTTGCCATATCTTATTGCTACAGCTTTTTCCATGACATCGAGAGAAACAACAGAATAAGGAAACTTGATGTTTCCTCTAAAGATCAGACAGTGGTTTCATCCTTTGCCATTTAGCTTATACCTTCCAAATACTTCATCCAATTTCTATTTAGCTTGAGACATCATTGCAGCACACCATAACCCACAAAGTCTGACCATAGCAAATCAAGCCATATGCTTCATTAAACTAAGTGGGATGCATTTGCAGTCCGGTAATTAGCTTGGCGTGAAGCATTAATGACAATGTAGATCTCCTTAAAAAACCTGTCCTAGGTGGTCACCTAGAAAACAAGTAAACAAGGAGTAGGTGGCTGTGAAGTGGTAAATAAGGTCACCAACACCTCCGCCTGTCTAATCAATGACATGGAGCCCTGTTCCTGCTGTGAGGCCTCGAAAGTTCTGTAGGTGCACACAGATTTTATTTTGATTGATCTGACTTTGATTCAAATAGGCCTAAAAGCCTATGGAACATAGGATCTCATTATCCGTAACTCGATTATTACTTCATGTAATGGGATCGAATCAAAACTGGGCATATTAGGCACTGGGTATTGTGTCCACTGTGCATCAAATGTATTATTTATGTGTAGATTAGAAATTGGGTATATTGTGTGTGTTAATAGTATTTATTGGTAGTGTTTGGCGAACCCCTATAAGTTCGGGTTTGGCAAGTTTGGACAGACAAAAATTTGGTTCGTGTACCAAACTTGACCCGAACCTGGTCCCCATTAAAATCAGTGGAGACCCCAACTTTGGGACCCAAAAATGACCCCAAGCAGAGTGTGCAGCAGCAGGAGGCAGCTGTACAACTTACCTGAGCCCTGCAATCCAGTCACCGCTTCTTCTATCTTTCCTGTCAAAATGGCCATGGCCAGGGCTTTAAAAAAGATGACCATCCCCATGACAATGGCAGCTTGCACTAGAAGTGCTGCTAGCTCAACCTTCTGAAGAGCACCAGCCACTTGTAAATTTATCATAGGCCACAATGAATACGTTCAGAATTTCAATTCTTTCATTTTAATTAACATAACATAAGATTTTCTCCAAAAAGCAGGATACCCAGTGTATCTATAAACTCCATTAGATTGTCTTTCCACCACATTACCCCATTACCATATTTATATCTAAAAATACCCCTATTCTAGCAATACACATGCTAATTGCCTTATCTCTCCAAAAATATGGGTCCCATATTTATTGCCCATCACTCATCAGTCCCAAATCATAACAGAATTCCCAATACTCAACCAACACCTCAACACTAAACGCCAACCAATGCTAAACATACAATTAAATATATAAAAATGGTGATCTTGTTCTAGTGTCAGAGACTTCATCCAGGGATTTCGTTGCACTATGAATGTCACCATGTTTCTCCAAGCCAACAAAGGGGGGTGGGAGCAGCTCAATCACTATTTATACAAAATTATCAACATTATTATTCAGGGCCTGGGAACTAATTTACCGCCCAGTTTAACCCTCTCATCAACTAAATATCAAGCAACAAACATGTCTAGCTATGTGGAAAGACAGAGATTTGGTTGCATATATCTGCAGATACATGTGGAAGCCACACTGCCCCGGCAAGGCACTCTGTGTTTAGTGTGGTCCCTACTCTTAATTCTGAGTCCCCAAAGTTGGGACATGCAATGCAGACAAATATCTGAGAGCTACTCACCTGGGAAGCAGCCAGCCTCCCTTTAGAACACTTCACAGGGAGAAATCCATATTAGCTGAATTCCTCCCTGCTTGTGCTCATGGCAATTCAAATGAACAAAGGGGGGTGGGAGCAGCTCAATCACTATTTATACAAAATTATCAACATTATTATTCAGGGCCTGGGAACTAATTTACCGCCCAGTTTAACCCTCTCATCAACTAAATATCAAGCAACAAACATGTCTAGCTATGTGGAAAGACAGAGATTTGGTTGCATATATCTGCAGATACATGTGGAAGCCACACTGCCCCGGCAAGGCACTCTGTGTTTAGTGTGGTCCCTACTCTTAATTCTGAGTCCCCAAAGTTGGGACATGCAATGCAGACAAATATCTGAGAGCTACTCACCTGGGAAGCAGCCAGCCTCCCTTTAGAACACTTCACAGGGAGAAATCCATATTAGCTGAATTCCTCCCTGCTTGTGCTCATGGCAATTCAAATGAACAAAGGGGGGTGGGAGCAGCTCAATCACTATTTATACAAAATTATCAACATTATTATTCAGGGCCTGGGAACTAATTTACCGCCCAGTTTAACCCTCTCATCAACTAAATATCAAGCAACAAACATGTCTAGCTATGTGGAAAGACAGAGATTTGGTTGCATATATCTGCAGATACATGTGGAAGCCACACTGTGGAAACTGGGCGGTAAATTAGTTCCCAGGCCCTGAATAATAATGTTGATAATTTTGTATAAATAGTGATTGAGCTGCTCCCACCCCCCTTTGTTCATTTGAATTGCCATAAACACAAGCAGGGAGGAATTCAGCTAATATGGATTTCTCCCTGTGAAGTGTTCTAAAGGGAGGCTGGCTGCTTCCCAGGTGAGTAGCTCTCAGATATTTGTCTGCATTGCATGTCCCAACTTTGGGGACTCAGAATTAAGAGTAGGGACCACACTAAACACAGAGTGCCTTGCCGGGGCAGTGTGGCTTCCACATGTATCTGCAGATATATGCAACCAAATCTCTGTCTTTCCACATAGCTAGACATGTTTGTTGCTTGATATTTAGTTGATGAGAGGGTTAAACTGGGCGGTAAATTAGTTCCCAGGCCCTGAATAATAATGTTGATAATTTTGTATAAATAGTGATTGAGCTGCTCCCACCCCCCTTTGTTCATTTGAATTGCCATGAGCACAAGCAGGGAGGAATTCAGCTAATATGGATTTCTCCCTGTGAAGTGTTCTAAAGGGAGGCTGGCTGCTTCCCAGGTGAGTAGCTCTCAGATATTTGTCTGCATTGCATGTCCCAACTTTGGGGACTCAGAATTAAGAGTAGGGACCACACTAAACACAGAGTGCCTTGCCGGGGCAGTGTGGCTTCCACATGTATCTGCAGATATATGCAACCAAATCTCTGTCTTTCCACATAGCTAGACATGTTTGTTGCTTGATATTTAGTTGATGAGAGGGTTAAACTGGGCGGTAAATTAGTTCCCAGGCCCTGAATAATAATGTTGATAATTTTGTATAAATAGTGATTGAGCTGCTCCCACCCCCCTTTGTTCATTTGAATTGCCATGAGCACAAGCAGGGAGGAATTCAGCTAATATGGATTTCTCCCTGTGAAGTGTTCTAAAGGGAGGCTGGCTGCTTCCCAGGTGAGTAGCTCTCAGATATTTGTCTGCATTGCATGTCCCAACTTTGGGGACTCAGAATTAAGAGTAGGGACCACACTAAACACAGAGTGCCTTGCCGGGGCAGTGTGGCTTCCACATGTATCTGCAGATATATGCAACCAAATCTCTGTCTTTCCACATAGCTAGACATGTTTGTTGCTTGATATTTAGTTGATGAGAGGGTTAAACTGGGCGGTAAATTAGTTCCCAGGCCCTGAATAATAATGTTGATAATTTTGTATAAATAGTGATTGAGCTGCTCCCATCCCCCTTTGTTCATTTGAATTGCCATGAGCACAAGCAGGGAGGAATTCAGCTAATATGGATTTCTCCCTGTGAAGTGTTCTAAAGGGAGGCTGGCTGCTTCCCAGGTGAGTAGCTCTCAGATATTTGTCTGCATTGCATGTCCCAACTTTGGGGACTCAGAATTAAGAGTAGGGACCACACTAAACACAGAGTGCCTTGCCGGGGCAGTGTGGCTTCCACATGTATCTGCAGATATATGCAACCAAATCTCTGTCTTTCCACATAGCTAGACATGTTTGTTGCTTGATATTTAGTTGATGAGAGGGTTAAACTGGGCGGTAAATTAGTTCCCAGGCCCTGAATAATAATGTTGATAATTTTGTATAAATAGTGATTGAGCTGCTCCCACCCCCCTTTGTTCATTTGAATTGCCATGAGCACAAGCAGGGAGGAATTCAGCTAATATGGATTTCTCCCTGTGAAGTGTTCTAAAGGGAGGCTGGCTGCTTCCCAGGTGAGTAGCTCTCAGATATTTGTCTGCATTGCATGTCCCAACTTTGGGGACTCAGAATTAAGAGTAGGGACCACACTAAACACAGAGTGCCTTGCCGGGGCAGTGTGGCTTCCACATGTATCTGCAGATATATGCAACCAAATCTCTGTCTTTCCACATAGCTAGACATGTTTGTTGCTTGATATTTAGTTGATGAGAGGGTTAAACTGGGCGGTAAATTAGTTCCCAGGCCCTGAATAATAATGTTGATAATTTTGTATAAATAGTGATTGAGCTGCTCCCACCCCCCTTTGTTCATTTGAATTGCCATGAGCACAAGCAGGGAGGAATTCAGCTAATATGGATTTCTCCCTGTGAAGTGTTCTAAAGGGAGGCTGGCTGCTTCCCAGGTGAGTAGCTCTCAGATATTTGTCTGCATTGCATGTCCCAACTTTGGGGACTCAGAATTAAGAGTAGGGACCACACTAAACACAGAGTGCCTTGCCGGGGCAGTGTGGCTTCCACATGTATCTGCAGATATATGCAACCAAATCTCTGTCTTTCCACATAGCTAGACATGTTTGTTGCTTGATATTTAGTTGATGAGAGGGTTAAACTGGGCGGTAAATTAGTTCCCAGGCCCTGAATAATAATGTTGATAATTTTGTATAAATAGTGATTGAGCTGCTCCCACCCCCCTTTGTTCATTTGAATTGCCATGAGCACAAGCAGGGAGGAATTCAGCTAATATGGATTTCTCCCTGTGAAGTGTTCTAAAGGGAGGCTGGCTGCTTCCCAGGTGAGTAGCTCTCAGATATTTGTCTGCATTGCATGTCCCAACTTTGGGGACTCAGAATTAAGAGTAGGGACCACACTAAACACAGAGTGCCTTGCCGGGGCAGTGTGGCTTCCACATGTATCTGCAGATATATGCAACCAAATCTCTGTCTTTCCACATAGCTAGACATGTTTGTTGCTTGATATTTAGTTGATGAGAGGGTTAAACTGGGCGGTAAATTAGTTCCCAGGCCCTGAATAATAATGTTGATAATTTTGTATAAATAGTGATTGAGCTGCTCCCACCCCCCTTTGTTCATTTGAATTGCCATGAGCACAAGCAGGGAGGAATTCAGCTAATATGGATTTCTCCCTGTGAAGTGTTCTAAAGGGAGGCTGGCTGCTTCCCAGGTGAGTAGCTCTCAGATATTTGTCTGCATTGCATGTCCCAACTTTGGGGACTTAGAATTAAGAGTAGGGACCACACTAAACACAGAGTGCCTTGCCGGGGCAGTGTGGCTTCCACATGTATCTGCAGATATATGCAACCAAATCTCTGTCTTTCCACATAGCTAGACATGTTTGTTGCTTGATATTTAGTTGATGAGAGGGTTAAACTGGGCGGTAAATTAGTTCCCAGGCCCTGAATAATAATGTTGATAATTTTGTATAAATAGTGATTGAGCTGCTCCCACCCCCCTTTGTTCATTTGAATTGCCATGAGCACAAGCAGGGAGGAATTCAGCTAATATGGATTTCTCCCTGTGAAGTGTTCTAAAGGGAGGCTGGCTGCTTCCCAGGTGAGTAGCTCTCAGATATTTGTCTGCATTGCATGTCCCAACTTTGGGGACTCAGAATTAAGAGTAGGGACCACACTAAACACAGAGTGCCTTGCCGGGGCAGTGTGGCTTCCACATGTATCTGCAGATATATGCAACCAAATCTCTGTCTTTCCCCATAGCTAGACATGTTTGTTGCTTGATATTTAGTTGATGAGAGGGTTAAACTGGGCGGTAAATTAGTTCCCAGGCCCTGAATAATAATGTTGATAATTTTGTATAAATAGTGATTGAGCTGCTCCCACCCCCCTTTGTTCATTTGAATTGCCATGAGCACAAGCAGGGAGGAATTCAGCTAATATGGATTTCTCCCTGTGAAGTGTTCTAAAGGGAGGCTGGCTGCTTCCCAGGTGAGTAGCTCTCAGATATTTGTCTGCATTGCATGTCCCAACTTTGGGGACTCAGAATTAAGAGTAGGGACCACACTAAACACAGAGTGCCTTGCCGGGGCAGTGTGGCTTCCACATGTATCTGCAGATATATGCAACCAAATCTCTGTCTTTCCACATAGCTAGACATGTTTGTTGCTTGATATTTAGTTGATGAGAGGGTTAAACTGGGCGGTAAATTAGTTCCCAGGCCCTGAATAATAATGTTGATAATTTTGTATAAATAGTGATTGAGCTGCTCCCACCCCCCTTTGTTCATGTTTCTCCAAGCCACCGTTGCCACCTGTATTTGACAGTGCACCCCTTAATATCAGTTCCCTTTCAATCTCCCATCCTTACTGAGCCTTTACATACAAGTTCTATTTTCCACTCTAACTTACCCCATAGAAGGTCAGGGGCCACATCAGATGGCTCTGAGGGCCAGATGTTGAGCATTTGTGGTTTAGACTAAACTTAGGCCCTTATTTAACAAGGGATAGCGCCAGGTAGCGAATGGTGAGCGAACGGTAATGACGCTCACCGCCACGAGAACGCCGGCTCCCCTCCGCAATCACACATTTATGAAGCCGATCCTGCTTAGCGACTGACAGAGCGCCAGATAGCGAATCATTCATCATTATTCCAGCCTCACCCCACAGCGCCAGCGAGCGACCTTGAACAGCGACAGGTATGACCTCTCGCTACCTGGCGCTCTCCAATGCATTTCAATGGAGCAATCTTTAAATATTCATAAATAATTGCTATTATTATTATTTTTTTTTTTTTTATGTCAAAAATTCTGCGACCACTTCTGCAATGTTAGATATTTTTTTTAAGCTGAAAAAAAAAAAAAAAAATTTGTGCAGAATTGATATTACAGGTCTGATATTAATGTATTCATATTACAAACTGTTTTGAAAAACATGTTTTTTTTTTTTCTAAAAATATGGTTGTTTGGGGGTTAAAAAACTACTTTTAACCCATCGCCGCCAGCGCTCTGGGGTTTAAACAAGCATTTCACAGCGCGATAATTTTTGGAGCGTTAATTTTTAATGAATATGCTGGGAGCCGTTCGCTTTGGCCGTTCGCTGTCATGCGCTCCCATACTGCGCGGAACCTGTCAAACAGCGACTCATAACCCCGTATTCAACATTACCGCACACCGACTGAGTCGCTGTCAACAGCCGAACAACGGCCAAGCACAGCGAATACTAGCGGGCGCTGTGAAAATAACGCTACTGTCGCTCATCTGTCGCTACCTGGCGCTATTAATGAATCAGCCTGCCAGACTAACAGGCTGATTCATTAATAACGCCAGGTATCGGCAGATGAGTGACTGTATAGCCGTGCTTAGAGCAACCGGTAGTAGTCGCTGTAAGCGGCTATCGGGTGCTGTAACAGAGCGCCTCAGTCGCAGTAGTAACCTGGCCGTCATTGATGAATGTGATGTATGTTGGTCGCTGCAACAACAGAATTACGCTGCAGGGAGCGAAAGGTAGCGACTGCTCAGAGCGACCGACTCTCAACCACTCACACCATAGTCATCAAAAAAACACACACAGCTTCGGTGCTCTGGATCTGGTCGCTATAGCATAGAACGCCAGACGCTGTGTGATTAAAGTCTGTTTTTGAACATATATCCACCGGTAACAAAGTGAAAACACATGGAATGACATTGTTGTAACATTGTAACATTAATACTTTAATGCCAGACCTGTAATGACAATTCTGCATATAAATCTAAAATATCAAAAATGTTTTCAAAAATGACTTTTTCTAGGCCAGGAGAGGTCACACAATTATTTGAGAGAAAAAAAAAAAAACCCTGTTTAAAGAGAATAAAAGGAACGTCCATTGAAATGTATGGGAGAGCGACAGGTAGCGAAAGGTCTTACCTGACGCTCTGGAAGCTAGAGCTCCAGCGCTATATGCTGAGCCACCTGTAATGATGAATCGGACGCTACATGGCGCTGTTCCAGTCGCTCACCAGATTTGTTTTCATACATGTGGTTTTGCGTACAGTGAACGACCTGGCGCTAGAGGTTCATGAACAATCTAGCAGTTAGCATATTTATTATTATTTTTGAGTGTGCCATACATTTATAATGTCCATTATTCTCAGATAAGATGTTGTCAAACACCAGAAGGAAGTGATGATATAAAAGTTCTATGGGGTCCATTTAGGACCAATATTTTAGGCATAAAGAACATGTTACTTTTTTAGTGTATATCCTGTTTTAAAATGCATGGTCGTTTTTTATGTTTGCCCAGTATAGCACATATGGAAATTATGTTAGATTGCAGTTTATCAAATACAGTTCAGCGTGTAATAAGATAACCCACCCGAAACTCAAGGACAAACTGAAACTTCTGGGACTTCTGCCATCTATGTGTCACTGGATCACACATTTTCTGTTTCAATAATTTTTTATTGAGTAAACGTTTCGCAATTAATCTTGGATACAGTCAGCGTACAACACAAGCAGGAGGCAAAAGATAAAACAATAAATGGGATCCCAAACACCCCATCTCACAGTATTTACTTAGAGGCCGATTCATTAATAGCGGCAGGTAGCGACAGATGAGCGACTGTAGCGTGATTTTTACAGCGCCAGCCAGTATTCGCTGTGCTTGGCCGGCGCTTGCTTGATGACAGCGACTCAGTCGGTGTGCGGTAATGTTGAATACGGGCTTAGGGGTCGCTGTTTCACAGGTTCAGCGTTGTATGTGAGCGCCTGACAACGAATGGCCAGAGCGAACGGCTTGCTTCATATTCATTAACAAATCACGCTCCGAATTTGCTGGCGCTGTCCATTCCTTGTTTAAACCCCAGTGCGCTGGCGGCGATGGGTGTTAACTAGTTTTTAACCCCTAAACAACCATATTTTTTGATTGTAACATTATACATGTTTTTTGAATCATTTTGTAATATGAATACATTAATATCAGACCTGTAAGATCAATTCTGCACAAATTTTTTTTTTTAATTTTTTTTACTTTAAAAAAAAACCTAACATTGCAGAAGTGGTCTCAGAATTTTTGACATTAAAAAAAAAATAAATAAAAAAATAATACCAATTAATTATGATTAATTAAAGATTGCTCCATTGAAATGCATTGGACAACGCCAGGGAGTGACAGGTCATACCTGGTGCTGTGAAGGAATTTGCAGCGGCGCTGTTCGTTCCAGGCGGCTTCATGATGAATCCCGCGCTAGCCGTCGCTCTCGCCGGCGCTAGCCTCATTTAGCTTGATAAATGCGTCATTGTGACCGCCGCCGGGCGTACTTGAGTCGGTAGCCGCCGAAAGCTGGCGGTACCTGGCGCTCGTCAGACACTACCTGGCGCTAGCCCGTGATAAATAAGGCCCCAAATGTCAGCTCATAAATCTAAATTGCAAGAGCAACCCACCGAAATATAGCAGCTAGTCTTGCTGCAGGGTGATTTGAGCTGCTGGTAGGGTGACCGGGGGAGGGGAAGTGGGGAAGAGGGTGACTCCCTGGAAAACCGTGTTACTTAGCATGTCTGCAATTATATACCAAACCCCCTCACCCTCGGCACAGGAAGCCACCAAGGTTGTGTACTGAGCTCACTGTTGTACTTACTGCACGCATACAACTTTGTGGCCACCTCACAACATCACCATCAAATTTGTGTGACACCACAACGGTGTTGAACAACCTCCATCTTGACATCAACAAATAATAGAAATGATAGAGGACTAGACCATACTCATTATGAATTGCACCCTGATGTAGAGTGGATATTTTCTAGAACCTCAGAGTGCTTATAGCACAGGACCTCTCATGGTTCTACCACACAAACACTGTGGAGAAGAAGGCATGTCAGCACCTTTACCATCTCAAAAGCCTACCGAATAGGTGAGAGAATAAGATTTTTTTTTTCCTATAGGCCATCCGGACAGTCAATCTTAAAATCCATTAACTCAGAAAATTAGAATATTAGAATATAATTGTAAAATAAAAAATTCAACTCAGAACTGTTGGCCGAATAAAAAGTATGTACAGTAAATTCACTCAATACTTGGTTGGGGCTCCTTTTGCATGAATGACTCAATGAATCAATTCGGGGGCGTGGCATGGAGGCGATCAGCCTGTGGCACTGCAGAGGTGTTATGGAAGCCCAGGTTGCTTTGATAGCAGCCTTCAGCTCATCTGCATTGTTGGGTCTGGTGTCTCTCATCTTCCTCTTGACAATACCCCATAGATTCTCTATGGGATTAAGGTCTGGTGAGTTTGCTGGCCATTCAAGCACAGGGATACTGTGGTTATTAAACCAGGTCTTGGTACTTTTCGCAGTGTGGACAGGTGCCAAGTCCTGTTGGAAAATGAAAAATCTATCTAGGAAAAGCTTGTCTACAGAGGGAAGCATAAAGTGCTCTAGAATTTCCTGGTAGACAGCTGCGCTGACTTTGGTCTCGATAAAACACAGTCGACCAACAGCAGCAGATGACATGGACCTCAAACCATCACTGATTGTGGAGACTTCACACTAGACCTCAAGCAACTTGGATTGTGTGCCTCTCAACTCTCCCTCCAGACTCTAGGACCTGATCCAGACTCTAGGACCTAGATTTCCAAATGCAATGCAAAATGTTCTTTCATCTGAAAACAACACCTTTGACCACTGAGTAACAGTCCAGTTCTTTCTATCCTTGGACTAGGTAAGACGCTTCTGGTCTTGTCTGTTGGTCATGAGTGGCTTGACACATGGAATACGACACTTGTAGCCCATGTCCTGGATACATCTGTGTGTGGTGGCTCTTGAAGCACTGACTCCAGTAGCAGACCACTCCTAGTGAATCTCCCCCAAATTTTGGAATGGCCTTTTCTTAACAATCCTATCAAGCCTGCGGTTATCCCGGTTGGTTGTGCACCTTTTTCTACCAAACTTTTTCCTTCCACTCAACTTTCCATTAATATGCTTTGATACAGCACTCTGTGATCAGCCTGCTTCTTTACTTACCCTCCTTGTAGAGTGTGTCAGTAACTGCCTTCTGGACATCTGTCAAGCCAGCAGTCTTCCCAATGATTGTGTCACCTACTGATCAAGACCAAGGGACATTTTTAAACGCTTAGGAAGCCTTCGCAGCTGTGTTGGCTTAACTTTCTAATTTTCTGAGATAATGAGTTTTGGGTTTTCCTTGGCTGTAAGCCATAATCATCAACATTAACATAAAAAACACTTGAAAAAGTTCCCGCTGTTTGTTTTGACTCAATATAATATAGTTTCAGTTTTTCAACTCAAAAATTTACACATTTTTGATGATATTCTATTTTTTTGCAATGCACCTGTATGTGACCAATAGTCTTGACTTGATCTAGGATCAATACGTTCAAAACCAGAGTGTGTGCGCTTTATACAGCTAAGCAATGCAGGGCTTTTGTCTTTAAAGGGTTAAGGATTCATTTTCTTCATAGAAACATAGAAGGTTGACGGCAGACGGAGAGCATATGGTCCATTTAGTCTGCTCTTATGTGTATATTGTATGTTCTCTTTATCTTAGGATAGATGTATGCTTATCCCAGGCATGTGCTCATTCACTTACTGTCGAATTTTCAACTACAAGTTTGTTCCCGGCATCTACTACTCTTTCTGTAAAATAATATTTTCTAACATTGCTCCTGAGCTTCCACCCGACTAGCTTCAGGTTGCGGCCATTTGTTCTGTCATTATGTTTCTTCTTAAAGTGGACCAAACCCAGGATTTTGCCCCGTTGCGTGAAACTCCCCAGAGCGCCGAAGTTAACTCACCTCTTCCCAGTCCTACGGCACATGCAAGGCCGCTTCTCCAATCCATGCTCGGAGCCGCTGACATCACGTCGTCTAAGCCTTCGCCAGCATGCTCCGAGGGTGCTGGCGGTCGCATCCCCCGCTAACCTTTAACAGGGAGCATGCCTGCGTGGGTCATTCGCAAATGCCTGGTGCGGGCAAGCACCCTGCTAGTGGGATAGTGGGGATGCGGCCGCGGCTCGCGCATGCGCCGTTGGACCGGGAAGCAAGGTAAGTGTATGGGGCGACCTGGGGGGTTTCACACAGCGGGGCATCACGATTTTGGATGCCCCGGAGGGAGGGAATCGATCGGCCTGGGACGATCGCGGTGGGTTTCGGTCCACTTTAAAAACATTTCCCTCCTGAACCTTATTCAATCCTTTCACATATGTAAAGGTCTCCATCATGTCCCCTTTCTCCATTCTTTCCTCCAGACTGTACAAATTAAGTTCTTCAAGTCTCTTCAGTCCTTTAAGTCCTTCTCACATTTTTATTGCCCACCTTTGGACACGTTCTATTTGAATAATGTCTTTTTTTCAGGGGAGGTCTCCAGAACTGCACACAGTATTCTAGCTGTGGCCTCACCAGGGCTCTTTATCTTCAGATGTATCGGAAACGTTTCATGATTTTCTTTCCTGTTGTCAGTCAGTAATGAGGTGCCCGATGTGTGAGAGCACAGTCACCATTATCCTCTCTCATGTCTCACCCCTGGGCAAAGTCTCTTAACAAACTCTGACAGGTTCCCATCCGGCCTCCAGTTATTTCACATTCGCCTCAACAGGAGTTATTTAAATTACCACTAATTAGCCCACTTGTCAAAGCAGTTATATGACTGTAACTTTTCCCTTCCGACTGTAATATTCTGGTGTCATACTGCTGTTACATTTAGATTTTTTTTTCTAATGTACAATTTTAATAGATTTAATTTTACTGCAATTAATATCATACTTTAAAAGTTGGACGAGGCAATGGTGAAATGGATGAGGAGGTGATGTTACTAAGGATTACTGTACCAGGATTGGAGTACAGCATTGGTCTTGTTGATAGTGAAGCAATACTGACCCCATCAGGAAAGTTGAGGCATTACATTGCAATACCGGCTACATACAACAGTGGGAGAGACATCGGATTATCTCACACGGCTCGCACACTGGCAGCTCCTGCTGTGGTTTTACCCTTGATTAAGCAATTAAGAGATTTTCAGTTTTTTTTTTTTTTGTAGAAGAAGTGAATTGAAATGTTATTGCCATATGTGACCAGTACGTCCTGGGCAGAGAATGCTTTCCTTAAAGTGGACCAAAACCCTGGATTTTGATCCTTGCAACCGGGCCCCCCGATCAGGGATGCCCCGCTGTGTGAAACCCCCCAGGTCGCCGGAAAAAAACTCACCTCTTCCCGGTCCTATGGCACATGCACGGCCACTCGTCCAATCAGCGAGCTCAGATCTTCTGACAACCCTTCGTCTAAGGCGAGCGGCTCCGAGCACGCCGATGGCCGCTTTCCACGCTACCCTCTAACAGGGAGTGTGCCCATGCCGGCCATTCACAAATGCCTGGAACGGGCACACACCCGGCTATAGGGATAGCAGGATGCAGCTGCGGCTCGCGCATGCGCCATTGGGCCGGAAAAGGTAAGTGTATAGGCGACCTGGGGGTTTCACGCAGAGGGGCATCCCAATTTTGGATGCCCCTGGTGGAGGGGATCGATCTGCCTGGGAATCTTAATATTTCAGGGCTACTTGATTCCCTCCCTCTGTTGCATCCAAAATTGGGATGCCCCGCTTTATGAAACCCCGTAGGTCGCCAGTATACTCATCTTCTCCCCCAATCCAACGGCACATGCTTGAGCAGTGGCCGCTCCCCACTAGCCCTTTAGCAGGGCACACACCCGCCCCAGGCATTTGTCAAGGGGCAACACAGGCACACTCCCTGTTAGAGGGTAGCGGGGTATGTGGCCGGCGGGCGCACCCAGGTCCGCCCAGGTAGACAAAGGCCTGGACAGAGTGGTGGGAGCAGATCCGAGTGCACTGATCGGATAAGAGGTTGCTCATGCGTCGTAGGACCAGGCAAAGGTGAGTTAGATTGGGCGACCTGGGGGTTTCGCACAGGGGGGCATCCCTGATCGGGTGCCCCAGGGGAAAGGACCAAAAAATCCTGGGTTTTGGTCCACTTTCAATGAAAAGTATTTGCATGGGGCATACAAGCCAAGGATAATAGAATTTCTACCAGAATCCCTTGCAGTAGGCGGACCCATGCAAATGATCCTTTTCCGCCACATAAAGCAGAGCAAAACCTTCTTGACTCCTATAGCACGATGCCTCGCTGTGTGATGCCTCCGGGGTCCCTGTAAACTCGCCAACCGCTGCATTCCCAGCTTCCCTGTAGCTGTGCATAACCAGCGAGCGGGTGCGGCAGCGTGAAATCCAGGGATGCGGACAGCTGGCGTTTGCATATCACCTCAGCCAACCTCAGCGATCTCAAAAGGTACGGGGTGGGTGTGGCCTCAGTGATAGAAAACTCTGGCTTTTTTTTAAACCGCGCCACCGCCGAGGGAGAAGCATCTCCCAAACTGCTCGGGCGGGGGGGGGGCATAGGGAATGAGCGGAGGACCCAAATATGGGTTTTGCTTTGCTTTAAAGCCATGTCCAAAGCGCCTGGATGCGCCAGGGTGTGCAATGCTCTGGAATAGCATCCAGGAAAATATGTCACCATCCGCTCCTACCTGTAAACACATCTTTCAGGCTTCTGCTGACGGGGTGGGGCTTGGAGTGCCTGAATATCACCATAAGCCTGTTTCGAGAGACACCCATGTTAGGTGGCATAGGAGGACTAAGAGAGTCTAAAAGCCCTTTATTAAAGGTACAAGGCAGAGAATTCTTTCCTAAAATGGAAAGTATTTGCATGGGGCATACAAGTCAAGAATAATGGGTTTTTCTCCCAGAATCCCTTGCAGTAGTCAGCACCATGCAAATGATCCATTTACACCTCTTTTTTTCCCATTCAGTATTAGTCTTGGTTTAGGCCCTTATTTAAGGGATAGCGACTGGTGAGCGGCCGGTAATGACGGGCCCCGCCACGAGAACGCCGGCTCCCCACCACAATCACACATTTATCAAGGCAATCCTGCTTAGCGACTGAGATAGCGCCATATAGCGACTCATTCATCATTATTCCAGCCTCAGCCCAGAGCGCCAGCGTCCGACCTTGAACAGCGACAGGTATGACCTCTCGCTACCTGGCGCTCTCCAATGCATTTCAATGGAACAATCTTTAAATATTCATAATTAATTGTTATTAATGTTTTTTTTTTTTAAAATGTGAAAAATTCTGTGACCACTTCTGCCATTTTAAATAATTTTTTTAAGGTAAAAAAAAAAAAGTACAGAATTGATATTACAGGTCTGATATTAATGTATTCATATTACAAAATTATTTTAAAAACTTGTTTTTTTTGGTTTCCAAAAATATGAAATATAAAAAACTACTTTTAACCCATCGCCGCCAGCGCTCTGGGGTTTAAACATGCATTTCACAGCGCGAGAATTTTTTGAGCGTGATTTGTTAATGAATATGGTGGAAGCCGGTCGCTCTGACCAGTCGCTATCATGCGCTCCCATACAGCGCGGAACCTGTCAAATAACGACTCCACACCCAATATTCAACATTACTGCAAACCGACAAGTCACTATCAACTACCGAACAACGGCCAAGCACACGACTACTAGCGGGCGCTCTGAAAATGCCGCTACAGTCGCTCAACTGTTGCTACCTGCCGCTGTTAATGAATCGGCCTCCCCGTAGCTCGATAATCATTTCTTATCTACTGCTTCCAAGATTGTGTTAATTGTAGCATCATTATGGGAATTAATCTATCTACATGTGGCTTTATATTGGGTGCATATGAACTCTTTTCCCTTTCTTTAAGTTTAAGTTTAGACCAGCAAAAAAGAAAAACATTTTTTTTTCCCCTTTATCTTTTTAGTTTTATCCCTCCCTATTTCTCCCAATAACCTATCCCCACCCCCCCCCCCCCCCCCCCTTATCTGTTAAACTTATTACCCATGGGGGAGAAGAGGAGAAAAAAATAAATAAAACAAAGAACGAAAAAGGGAAAATATATAATGAGGAGAAAAGGATGTCTGTTGGTGTTGAATCCCTGTCGTTTTTATGTCTTTTCTGAGTGCTCTAAAGACCTCAGGTTGAAATTGTTTTTTGTTTTTTTACACCTCTTAAAGCTATGTCCAAAGCACCTGGATAGTGTGCAGTGCTCCCTCTTGTCACCACCCACTCCAGCCCTGTGCTGATGAGGGTCAAAAGCCTGAAACACGTATCCAGGAGTGGATGGTGACATATTATCTTACATGCTATTCCAGAGCATTGCACTCGCTGCCAGATCCAAGCACTTTGGACAAAGCTTTAAGAGGTGTAAGGGCTAATTTGCATGGACCTACTTACTGCAAGGGATTCTGGGAGAAATCCCCTTATCCTTGGCTTGTATGCCACATGCAGATACTTTTCATTTTAGGAAAGCACTCTCTGCCTTGTACCTTTAATAGAGGGCTTTAAGATCCCTTTTAAACCCGGAACATGTGAGTTGACTTCTTTTACATTCGCCCCATATGGTGCATGCACATTTTCCCCCCACGATTGGGGGGAATGAAAGTGCGTCTTATGAGACGAAAAATACGGTAAATCAAATCTAGTGCAATATGGTCTCATCTGGTATAAGTAAGGTCTGATGCTATGTCGCAGTGTTCCCCAACGCTCTTATTGAGCGCCACCAAGAGGTCATGTTTTGTGGATCTTCACATGATCGGCTCTACAGCTCTAATCAGTGGGATATGATCTGCTTAAGAAATGTACTTTCTTGGGTTTTGTTACTCTCTGCCAGGAGCATAGTAGCTATGGAGCTTGATTTAACATTTGTCCCTCTTTCCAACCCTAAAAAGTTGGGAGGTATGGTATCAGGAGTTGGTATGCCGGAGCTATAAGCATTATGAGGCCAAAATGTGGACTGGGTCCTGGATGGGGGATACAATGGGGGAAGACTTGGGAGGCAGCGACCAGAGGGGGTTGTTAAAAGAGGATACACAGGGTGTGGGTGGGGTGCCAGCCCAGTTGGCCCCAAAAGCAGTGTGTCCCAGCGGGAATCTTCCCTGTTCTCCCTATGGGCAGTCCACCCCTGCACATGCCCTGGGGCTTCTCAGCCAATCCGCAGCGTTCGTCTCCATTCAGATTTCTATGGCCGAATCGGTGCGGCGCAGAAATCTGAAGAGAGCAAGTGCCTCTCTGAAACACCTGGTCGCAAACAGGCCTGTCCCTCTTTTGAGTCCCTGTCTCCCTGTCCCTCGTTGTTCTTCTCTGTCCCTTTTTTAAGTTTAATATGCAGATCTGCATCAATAAAGGATTCATTTGCCTATTCAGAGTGTTATTATTGTTGTAACTGTTACATCCTACCTCCCATCTATCCCTCAATGAGGGGGGCGTGGCTAAATTTACCATTTGTCCCTCTTTGGAAGGTTGGAAGGTATGATGCTGGTTGGTCTACCTCCTTATGGGGATGCCTAGCTGTGTGAAATCCCTTGGATCGGGCATCGGGATCCCTATAAGGAGGTAGACCACCCTGCAATTTCGAGGAGGTCTTTTGATCGGCACATGTTAGAACCCATGAGCACAGTGTATGTGAGCGGGCAGAGCATCTGGAGATGGTAACAAAGCTGACGGCCCCCTATCGCCCCGGGGTGAGTGATTTGTTGGTCTGGGCGTGCTAGAATTAAGAGCCCGGCAGGAGTTTCTACTCACCCCCCCCGGGGTAACCCAACACCTGGAAACACTTCATCTCTGTGACTAGAACCAGTAGGAATACAGTGGTCTGATCCCAAACGGCACCTGAGTCAAGGGAGAAATAGCTCCTCTATGTGCAGAAAAATCTGCCCCCTCACTAAAACCCACCCTGGAGTCTATGAGCATCCAGGGCAGGCATACTCGGTCACCTCGGGGGTGTGTGAAACCCCCCAGGTTGCCCAAAGAAACTCACCTTCGTTCCCGGTCCAACGGCGTATTCGCAAGCAGCGGTCGCATTCCCCGATATCTCTTTAGCAGGGTGCGTGCCCATGCCAGGCATTTGTGAATGGTCGGCGCCAGAACGCTCCCTGTTAGAGGGAAGCGTGGATTGTGGTCGCCAGCGCGCTCAGATCTATTTGCATTAGAAGAGCTCCTGGACGAAGGGGCTCGAGCAGATCTGAACACGTTGATTGGACGATTGGCCGCGTGTGCATCTTAGGACCGGGAAGAGGTGAGTTTGTTTGGGCAACCAGGGGGGCTTCACACAGCACGGGGGAAATAGTCAAAATCCTGGGTTTTGGTCCACTTTAATGTTTGGAAAATAAACAGCAAAAAGTAACAGTGCTGAGCAGCCTGACAGGCGGAGGGGAGGCTACTCACAAAGCATTTACAGCAGAACAAAACCTGTAATTTTGACTATCCCAGGTTTCTGCTGTGTGACACCCCCTACAATGCCCTGTTCTTAGCAAATGTCAGCCTTTATTTCCCCCTGTAGCATTAAGGCTTTCTGGCTATAAACACCCACCGGACCTAATCTCTCCAGGAAGGCAAATTGGCATCTATGAGTTGAGCCCTGGCTCAGACCACAGACTTCCTGCTGATTCTCTCACACCTCTGGGCTGAGAAGGCCCCACTGAGTCTGAAGCAGAGGTGACCCCTGGAGAGAGCTCCCTCATATCAAACACCAGTGCCTGAGACATCTGTGTGTCCCAGCACCAAGCCACATACAGAACCAGAACGGCCCACAAAACCGCACATGGGCATATGATTGGGGACATTCTGCACACTGGCTGTAATGGGGTGATTGGGGAAATTCTACACACTGGCTGTAATGGGGTGGTTGTGAGGGGGTATTTTAGCATACCATTTGGTTCAGAATATTATTTTTTCTTATTTTCCTCCTCCAAATCCTAGGTGCATCTTATGGGACAAAAATACGGTAAGCCACACAGAACACTGCTGCTATGGCCGTTGCTGAGGTGAGGGAGCTCACTCAGTCTTAAACATGTGTTCTGCGTGTACAGGGCTCACATCTCTCTTCTTGTAGATCTCGTGTACGGACTTGATGTACGGTTGCCAATAGCATTCCATAAAACTTCTATATGTCCTCAAGGTGGGAGTGGGTGGCAGTTTTTACTACCTCAAATATGTTGCTATCAGCAACTTTAAACAACAGTAGTACACCAAGAACAGAGAAGTACCTCATTCTCTGCCCTATAAGACGCACTCCCCTCTCCAAAATATGTGTGGGGGGAGGGCCGCGCAATGGAGGACCGTATGGCAGGAAGCAGTTAAACGTGCTCCCTGCCCGTCAGTCCTCCAATGCGGCCCTCCCCACACACACAGAGACACAGACACATGCAGTACCTTACAGCGCTCCCGCGCGCCGCTGCTCGGGATCCTAGTTTTGGTGGGTGGGTGTGGCTATGCATGCCTGCCGTTCATTTATGAATCTGGGCATGCAGAGGCCACGTCCCCATTAGCAGGTGTGCGTGGCCTATGCACACTCGGTGTTCAATCATGAATGTTGGGCTGCATAGGCCATGTCCCCCTGTGGAAAGCAGGAGCTCCAGCAGCTCAGGAACATACTGAGAACCGGGGCTGCATTTGGTGCCCAGGCTGCCCTAGGCACTTTCATATAGCCCACTGAGGGGGGTTGCAAGATGATTAAATGCAGACAGTGTTGGGGGGTGAGGGTGCAAGGGGTTACATGCAAACAGTGTATGTGGAGGAGGGGGGGAGGGTGCAAGGGGTTACATGCACACAGTGTATGTGGAGGAGGGGGGAAGGGTGCAAGGGGTTACATGCAAACAGTGTATTTGGAGGAGGGGGGAGGGTGCAAGGGGTTACATGCAAACAGTGTATTTGGAGGAGGGGGGGAGGGTGCAAGGGGTTACATGCAAACAGTGTATGTGGAGGAGGGGGGAAGGGTGCAAGGGGTTACATGCAAACAGTGTATGTGGAGGAGGGGGGAAGGGTGCAAGGGGTTACATGCAAACAGTGTATGTGGAGGAGGGGGGGGGGGGGAGTGCAAGGGGTTCCATGCAAACAGTGTGTGTGGAGGAGGGGGGAGGGTGCAAGGGGTTACATGCAAACAGTGTATGTGGAGGAGGGGGGAAGGGTGCAAGGGGTTACATGCAAACAGTGTATGTGGAGGAGTGGGGAAGGGTGCAAGGGGTTACATGCAAACAGTGTGTGTGGAGGAGGGGGGGGGGGAGTGCAAGGGGTTCCATGCAAACAGTGTGTGTGGAGGAGGGGGGAGGGTGCAAGGGGTTACATGCAAACAGTGTATGTGGAGGAGGGGGGGGAGTGCAAGGGGTTACATGCAAACAGTGTGTGTGGAGGAGGGGGGGGGAGTGCAAGGGGTTCCATGCAAACAGTGTGTGTGGAGGAGGGGGGAGGGTGCAAGGGGTTACATGCAAACAGTGTATGTGGAGGAGGGGGGGGAGTGCAAGGGGTTCCATGCAAACAGTGTATGTAGAGGAGGGGGGGAGGGTGCAAGGGGTTACATGCAAACAGTGTATGTGGAGGGGGGGGTGCAAGGGGTTCCATGCAAACAGTGTATGTGGAGGAGGGGGGGAGGGTGCAAGGGGTTACATGCAAACAGTGTATGTAGAGGAGGGGGGGAGGGTGCAAGGGGTTCCATGCAAACAGTGTATGTGGAGGGGGGGGGAGTGCAAGGGGTTCCATGCAAACAGTGTGTGTGGAGGAGGGGGGAGGGTGCAAGGGGTTACATGCAAACAGTGTATGTGGAGGAGGGGGGGGAGTGCAAGGGGTTCCATGCAAACAGTGTATGTAGAGGAGGGGGGGAGGGTGCAAGGGGTTACATGCAAACAGTGTATGTGGAGGGGGGGGTGCAAGGGGTTCCATGCAAACAGTGTATGTGGAGGAGGGGGGGAGGGTGCAAGGGGTTACATGCAAACAGTGTATGTAGAGGAGGGGGGGAGGGTGCAAGGGGTTCCATGCAAACAGTGTGTGTGGAGGAGGGGGGAGGGTGCAAGGGGTTACATGCAAACAGTGTATGTGGAGGAGGGGGGAGAGTGCAAGGGGTTACATGTAAACAGTGTATGTGGAGGAGGGGGGGGAGGGTGCAAGGGGTTACATGCAAACAGTGTATGTGGAGGAGGGGGGAGAGTGCAAGGGATTACATGCAAACAGTGTATGTGGAGGAGGGGGGGAGGGTGCAAGGGGTTACATGCAAACAGTGTATGTAGAGGAGGGGGGGAGGGTGCAAGGGGTTCCATGCAAACAGTGTGTGTGGAGGAGGAGGGAGGGTGCAAGGGGTTACATGCAAACAGTGTATGTGGAGGAGGGGGGAGAGTGCAAGGGGTTACATGCAAACAGTGTATGTGGAGGAGGGGGGGAGGGTGCAAGGGGTTACATGCAAACAGTGTATGTAGAGGAGGGGGGGAGGGTGCAAGGGGTTACATGCAAACAGTGTATGTGGAGGAGGGGGGAGAGTGCAAGGGATTACATGCAAACAGTGTATGTGGAGGAGGGGGGGAGGGTGCAAGGGGTTACATGCAAACAGTGTATGTAGAGGAGGGGGGGAGGGTGCAAGGGGTTCCATGCAAACAGTGTATGTGGAGGAGGGGGGAGAGTGCAAGGGGTTACATGCAAACAGTGTATGTGGAGGAGGGGGGGAGGGTGCAAGGGATTACATGCAAACAGTGTATGTGGAGGAGGGGGGGAGGGTGCAAGGGGTTACATGCAAACAGTGTGTGTGGAGGAGGGGGGAGGGTGCAAGGGGTTACATGCAAACAGTGTATGTGGAGGAGGGGGGGAGGGTGCAAGGGATTACATGCAAACAGTGTATGTGGAGGAGGGGGGGAGGGTGAAAGGGGTTACATGCAAACAGAGTATGTGGAAGAGGGGGGGAGGGTGCAAGGGGTTACATGCAAACAGTGTATGTGGAGGAGGGGGGAGGGTGCAAGGGGTTACATGCAAACAGTGTATGTGGAGGAGGGGGGGAGGGTGCAAGTGGTTACATGCAAACAGTGTATGTGGAGGAGGGGGGGAGGGTGCAAGGGGTTAAATGTAGAGCCCTGTACAGTCACAAGACCACAGCCCGATAGCAGGGAAATTGGGTCCTGTTAACAGCTGGAAGAGGATTTGGCGGCAGACAATGTTTAACCCTTTTTCGGCCTCTCCCCCCTGCACACACATATCTGGGGGTGGGGTGGGGTGCTTGTGCGGGGGCATTACGGTACCGGCAAGGGTTTTTTTCATCTATAGCTGTAGTAGCACACTCCATAACACCCCCCCCTGCAAGTGGCCACCCTAGGCACAGGCCTAGGGTTGCTTAAACTTCAAAATGGATATGCACTGCCTAAATTATAAATGATAGGTGCAAGCCTTCGGGACCAAACAACACATAAATCCTTACAAACAGTGGGATTCCAGCGCTAACCCACTACTATGTCCACACCAATGGCTGCACACTTCATTCCAATTAATTCAATTTATTAGAGAATTGTACATTCATAACATACACAACACTATAAACACAACATTATAAAAACCACATATTTAAAACCAAGTGGGGAGGAACTCCAGGGCTAACCAATTTAAAAATAGATAATCATCTTTGCACCAAAATGAATATTCATGAATATATATAGGTTGACGCTTATAGGATTAATTGCTAAGTGCATGTGCAAATTCTAATTCATGACTAAGACAGTGAACCTTATACTTGTGCCTTCAAAAAAGATATATTTGATAACTTTAAATTAATAAAAATGTGCAAAATAGCAGTGTGCAATAAAGATAAAGTGCCAAGTGCCAACAGTGCAATAACCCTAAGGCTAAACCTATGATGTGCTCCTATATACCCAATAAGCGTCGTGCATATACATCAATGTAATAAGATAAGATAAATTTAGACATATAATCAACTGAGCCCGCTGTCCTCCCACTTACCTCACCGATGCGCTGCGTGGTCTTTCCACCACTTCGCCTGGGTGCGTGGTCTTCCCACCACAGGCCTAGGGTTGCCTAATGGTAAATACAGCCCTGCTGAGAACAAGTGGTAGAGGTCCCCTTTCAATGGCAAGTGGTGGAGGACCTGGGGTACTTGCCTCCATTTGCCCTCCCTATAATCCACCCCTGGCTATGCACCCTGTTTGAGAAGGGGTCCCCTGAGCTATTGGCGCCCAAAGCATGTTCTCCATTGCCCCAATTATAATGTTCCTCATGAACATACATCAAAGAATGACTTTAGGTCCCCTTTAAACAGGCCCAGTAACATGTCACGCTGTTTTCGCCTCCCGTCAGCTGCACGGATTTCTTTAGTAAAAACAAAACAGAGCAAAGTTCCAAGTGGAATCTCTGAAGAACGATAAAAGTTTGACACAAGCACATCGCCCGTGGCAACCGCCTCCCACGCAGGGCGCGTGCATCCAGCTGACACGGGAGATGCTGGCTTCGCTCCCGCGTTCGCCATAGCGCAATCTAAATGTACAGCAGAGAGCGGCAATGCAGACAGAGAAATCTATGCGCTGTATACTGTAAAATAAGCCATGTGAAATGTAAACAGCCATGTTTGCGCCTCATGATTGGCAGCCATCCCTGGATGATAACCAAGCCACGTCCAGCTAAAAATAAGAAGATACACATTTCAGATACAATGATGTAAGTGTGCTGCGGGGGCGGACGCTGGTAAAATGCATCTGTCGCTGCTATTGTCATGTTCATGTCATGTTCATGTTCATGTCATTGTTCTCTGAAACTGGACTAGAAATCAGGGATAGGTTTGTGGTAATAATTAATGTATGGATTTATGTTATAAACCTGCCTCCAGATTTATGTGGGTTTATGTGGGTCCTTGGGCGATTCTCAGTGGACCCCAAGTCGTCCCAGGGAAGACATGTGAGTGCTCGGCTGCACACTCGGGGCAGGGTGGCGGATTTGGACAAAGCGCCGCCCCTTTAAGGAGGGCAGCCCACATGACTGGCCTGCGTTCCTGTCCGGAGGCAGACCAGCCATGGGGGAAGTGGTCACTGGTGGAAGTGACCTCAGGGGGGAGGGGGAGTATAAAAGGGGACGTCTGTCCCCTCTCCTTCCTCTTTGACCCCCGGCGTGGATGGACGAGCAGTCCCACCCGCCCGCCCTGTTTTTGGTTATGTTTGGGTTTTTCGGTCACAGTCTTTTTGTATGGCTTTTATTTATTGTATTAAAAAAAAAAAAAAAGTATGTTGTAATATGTCTGTTGCCACCTGTTGGGGGTGCCGCAGTATTCTGTTATTTATTTCTGTTGAAGTATGTTTTACCAAAAAAAAAAAAAAGAAAGGAGAATGTGTCATACGTTGCACATATATTAATGTATTGTTATTTAGCTATGTTATGTTTTGGTTTTCTTTTTCTATGGAAATTTGGATTGTATTTGTCACAGCCATTGTGCGGGTCTCCTCTCGGGGTTCGGGTCTGAGGTAGCATTTCCATGGTTAGGGTATGCAGCTGTTTCCGTGGAAACCGGCCAGGACGAGTTGGTTAAAGAATTTCGGATGGTTGGGGTTCTGGTAGGGAAGGGGATGTTTTGGTCACTGGCGGTTAGCCCGATTAAGCTCCCTGGCCTAGGAGGTTTTGTGGCCGAGTTTATGTTGGCTTCCGCTTGGTGGGGGGTCGGGATGTTAATTTTGTTCCCTCCCTTTCCCTTTATTCTTGGGATCCTAGGCTTCTCAGACCCGGAACAATAGGGGGGACTCTTTCTGCTTGTACAATTTCTGTTTATATATGTTGGGCTGTGGCCGATTAAATTTAATCTATCCAACGACATGATGGTCCGATCTTGTTATTTTGGTGGGTGAGAGGTATGACGCAGGGCATATGGAACGCTAGCCCAGCCATGTTTTGTTTGGCCCAAGGGCCTGTTTAACTGTATATAGCATTTGTCCTCGAAACTTGACCTAACCTACGACCTTTTGCGATTTGGATTCTTTCATAATACATGTCGATGCTTTTGTTGATGCTTTTGATCATCTTTTGGAGTGCTGGTACTTTACGAACACTTGGAGACATAATAGAGGTGCCGGACACTGAGACAAGCGCCCGAAAGTGGGATTGTCCCGTAGAAATCGGGACAGTTGGGAAGTATGGCTGCATGAAAACACAGGCTCAGGTCTAGGACTATGTGGGCCTTTGGGCAATTCTCAGTGGACCTCTTGCATTGTGTCATGACCAACATGGTGCTGAAGCTGTATAAAAACACAGGACCAGCTCCAGGTTTATGTGGGCCACTGGGCAATTCTCAGTGGAACCCTTGCGCATACCTTCCAACTTTTCAGGGTGGGAAAGGGGGACAATTGTTAAATTAAGCCACACCCCATCATTGATTGATGGATAGGATATACATTGTAACAGTTACAACACTATAAACACTTTGAATAGACAGATCTGCATGTTACACCTCAAAGAGGGACAAATGAGAACAACGAGAGACAGGGGGACATGGACTCAAAAGAGGGACAGTCCAACCAAATCAGTCCCACCTCACTTGCGAGGTATTGTGTCATGACCAACATATAGGCAAAGCTATATGGAAACACAGGTCCTGCCCCAGGGTTATGTGGGCCTGTGGGCGAGTCTCAGTGGGCCTCTTGCAATGTGTTATGGCCAATATGGTGGTCAAGCTGTATATAAATGTGACAGTTGGTTAAACTGGAACAACAGCCTGAAAGGAAGTTTTCTGTATCCGGATAGCGCACCCGCCCCGTATCCAGATTTTTTCATATAATTGATGCTAATGGTGGCTCCTGGGCGCACAGTGGTCGGCAAAGCAAAAACCACTTTGGCGCAAAGCCGGAAGCACAGATCAGCTCCTGGACGAGCAGCGCGCTCCTGCTGGCCCATTGAGAGGATGAGCGCACCAGGCCCATCCCCCACCCCAACTGGGCATGTGCAGTCAGCACTTTCAGAGCCAGCGGGAGCACGCCAGCACTTTTGGAGGTTTCATACTGCAGGGTATCACAAATCAGGACACCCACAACCATTGAATTTAACCTGTAATGGAGGATTGCAGCATGCCCAGTGTTCAACTCTGAAGGAGCACTGGACCTGTGCCGAAGAGAATAGAGGCTGATGTTCTGGCATTGCGGGAGGAAGTGGCGTGCTTATCCACCACTTTAAACTACCAATTCTATTCCTTAGCCTATTGGGGCATCTAGTGACCCTCCTTAAGTAGTTACATCTACACAACACTTACTACTAAGGGCCTTATTCATGAAGTTCTAGCGCCAGGTAGTGCCTTGTAAGCTGCAGGTAGCAGCAGGTAGCGGCAGTTGAACGCCGGAGACGGCACGCAATTACACATTTATGAAGCTGAATCTGGTGAGTGACTGGAACAACGCCATGTAGCGTACGATTCATCATTATCCCAGGCTCAGCATACAGCGCAGGCGTTCAGCCTTGCAGAGCACCACGTATAACCTCTCGCTACCTGGCGCTGTCCCATACATTTCTATGGACGATCCTTAAATCCCTTTACTGATCCCAATCTTTTTTTTTTTTTTTAATAAAATCTCAAAACTTTCTGACATGTATCTTGGCCTAGAAAATGACATTTTTGAAAACTTTTAGGATCTTTAATATTTTTATGCAGAATTGTCCTTACATGTCTGGTATTAAAGTGTTCATGTTACAATGTAATAACAATGTCATTCCATATGTTTTCGCTTTGTTACTAGTGGATACATGTTCAAAAACAGACTTTAATCACACAGCTTCTGGCACTGTGGGCTACAACCACCCGATTTTGAGCACCAGAACTGTTTTTTTGATGAATGCTGAGCTGGCGCTACAGTTCGCTCTCATACAGCATAGTACTGCGACTCACACAACATATTCATCAATGCTGGCCAGCGACTGATGCGCTCTGAAACAATGATCCATGGCCGAGCACAGCAACTACTAGCGGTCGCTCTGAAATCTGTTCTACAGACGCTCATCTGTCGCTACCTGGCGTGCTCCCAAAGCCCATGAGCAGGCCATGGCTACATCCCGACAAGGTGCATTAATATTGTATTTCGCTATACAAAATTTGTCTTTGATTAGGGCCCCCAGACACAACTTTGCATGGGGCCCCAGAAATGATAAGTCCTCCCCTGGCTGGAGGCCATAGGGAGCCCAGCCTCTATGTCTGGTATACCGTCTGGTAGCCTTGGAGGGAAAAGGAAATGCAGGCGTAAGAAAAACTCATGGGAAAAATGTTGAACTCATTTATGTTTGGCTGCAAAATGCAAAACTCCTACTTAAAGGAGCACTATCACGAAAAAATGGCCCAATGATAAAAATCCATATAAATATGTTGGATGGAGGGAGGAGAGGTCACTTATACACCTGGTATTGAGAAATATCCAGCCAGGCTTGTTTTTTTTCTTTTAATGGAAGGAAAAGGAAATCTCGGGTGACAGACTCTGTTCTCCCTGATACACTAAACCTGTAACCCCAGGATTTTATTCCTACCAGGGGAAGAAAACCACAAGCTTGGCGGGAGTTTTATTCAAGTCGGATGTAAAGTGACTCCTCCCCTTATTAGCTAAAGTGTTTATACGGATTTTTAATATTACACAATTTCGCGATAGTGCTCCTTTAAGCCATTAACTTTATTGTGTAACCCTAATGTGTCATATCAGTTTGAATAGCTGAATAAGTTTTGGGATTTTTAGAGAAAACATTTATTAACAGGTGCATAACTATAGGGGGTGCAGTCGCACCAGGGGCCAGGAGGTAGGCGGAGCCCCATCATTGTTGCTCCTCCTTATTTATCATATTTGATGAGAACGCACCAACCATCTCAGCGTTTCAGTCATTAGTTGTCTAACCCAATTACATTAAAATATAGAAACTAAATTATACTTCAAGGGAAAGTGTACAGTGGGAGGCCGATTCATTGATAGCAGCAGGTAGCGACAGTTGAGCGACTGTAGCGGCATTTTCAGAGCGCCCGCTAGTAGTCGCTGTGCTTGGCCGTTGTTCGGTAGTTGATAGTGACTCAGTCGGTTTGCCGTAATGTTGAATATTGGGTGAGGAGTCGCTATTTGACAGGTTCCGCGCTGTATGGGAGCGCATGATAGCGACTGGCCCTAGCGACCGGCTCCCACCATATTCATTAAAAAATCACGCTAAAAAAATTCTCGCGCTGTAAAATGCATGTTTAAACCCCAGAGCGCTGGAGTCGATGGGTTAAAAGTAGTTTTTTAACTCCCAAACCACCATATTTTTGGAAACCAAAAAAAACAAGTTTTTTAAATAATTTAGTAATATGAATACATTAATATCAGACCTGTAATATCAATTCTGTACAATTTTTTTTTATTTTCCCTTAAAAAAATCTAATCTTATCTAAAATGGCAGAAGTGGTCACAGAATTTTTCACATAAAAAAAAAAAAATAATAACAATTAATTATTAATATTTAAAGATTGTTCTATTGAAATGCATTGGAGAGCGCCAGGTAGCGAGAGGTCATACCTGTCGCTGTTCAAGGTCGGACACTGGGGCTGTGGGCTGAGGCTGGAATAATGATGAATGAGTGGCTATATGGCGCTATCTCAGTCGCTAAGCAGGATTGGCTTGATAAATGTGTGATTGTGGTGGGGAGCCGGCATTCTCCTGGCGGGGCCCGTCATTACCGGCCGCTCACCAGTCGCTACCTGTCGCTATTCCTTCATAAATAAGGGCCTAAGTCTGCTGTGACTAGGGTTGTCATCTTTCCCAACAAAACATACCAGCCTTTTCACGGGTACATGGGTGTGGTCCTATAGGGGGCATGGTCTTGTGGGGGTGTGGTCTTGTAAAATGTAAGTTTAACCATACTTCTTCACTAAAAGCGGACCAAAACCCAAATTTTTTACTAGCATCCCCTGAATTGCTCACCCCATGAAGAGTATCTTATTCCAATTTTTAATGCTCCTGCTTCACTCTAATCCCAGATAATGACCTTAGCTGTTTTAGCTGAAAATCTCCTCCTCCTCCAGCCATTGCCATTGTTGTGTGTGGCAATGATGTAATTGCCACACCTATGCAATGACTGATTATCTGCCATCTCACAGAGAGGGACACCAAAAAATCCAGGACAATTTGAAAAGCGAAAACATCCATTTTTAGTTCTACACAAGAAGGGAATATCGACAGGGGCTTTGGCCAAATGTATTTCACAAGTTCAATAGGTTTTGGTCTGCTTTTAAATACCTTAATTTTCACTTTCTAGCGCAACAGCCAAATGGCTGTTGCACTAGAAAGTGAAAATTAAGGTATTTAAAAGCAGACCAAAACCTATTGAACTTACAACACGCTTGTCCAGAGAGCTCTAAAGTAACAGACAAGCTGGGATTCAACCCTTGGCCCTGTTGATTAACAGCAACAAAAATACTGTCAAATACCAAAAAATGCCCTGCAAAAATACCGGCTGTGCCAGTAAAATACCATTAAGGTGGCAACCTTAGCTGTGACCCCAAAGAAACCCCTATTGCCACCCCTCGACACCCATTGTCAACCATCGGCGACGGTCCTCTAGTCCTGGTCGTCCTAATCCAACCAGGGACTGGAAGCCTAAGCACACTCGATGCCATAGGGACAGGCTGGTATTGTACATCCGCTTTATTGGTTATGTCTAGAAATTAGAGGCAAGCTCTGGATATGTACACGGGGTAAGTTCTTTGACGCATGAAATACTGTAGGTGACTGTATTGTGTAAAACCTATTATCAGAGCATACAGAATAACAATCAGTGTTGCTAATGGACATTAATATTCTTCTCCCTCTCTTGTATTCATGAATGGGCTCCATAGAAATGGAAGCGAGAAATAGAAGTAGCAGGGAATGCTGGGTATCCATTTCAAGCTGCTCCCTGGTAATGGCCTTGGACCTGGCTGCGGTTGTGCCTGGATTCCATTTATCATCATCACGGCTCTGGGACTTTGCCCGTTCAATCACAGCGGGTGACAGCACACGGCATTATCCTGTTCCGTTTCTTGGAGTGCCAAATCTGCTTTTCATTTTCAGTCCACTGCCGCAAAGCCATCATTTGTCTTTACGTGTGGTTGGGTTGTCTGACCTCACGAAGCTCACCACAATCTGTAGCCTAGAGTACCTGCACTTTAATAAAGCATGGCCTAACCAGTGCCTTAAAGCCCAACCCCACTGTGCTAGTGACAAGGAAATATCAACATGCACATGTAGCAGGGTGCTGGAATAGCCATCACCCTTGGTAAAATTGATATAAATATTAGGATAGTTTGGTTAGTGTTTAGTGTAGGGGCAGCAGTAAGGTCCCTCAAACACTAGGAGTCACCCTCACTCACTGTGTGGCAGAGGACTCTAGACACAGACTCGGGAAGCGCCCCACCTGTGCCTGCTGATTGGTTCCTGAGACTATACATTTAGACTAATGAAATTGATATTTTGGCTGTGCCAACTTCCTACTAAATGAAACCAGATGTCACCAGGAACATTGCAGAAGGCAAACCTTTGGGAGAGAGTATTGCACCTACCCTCCAAACATCCAAGGAGAACCCCTTTCCAAGCCATACCCTGACAGAGCGTCCCCTCCTAGCCCACCCCTAAAGCAAACCCAAACTCCACTGGGTATCCTTGTTAAGTTATGGCCTAACAGTGCCTTAAAGCCGAACCCCACTGTGCTAGTGACAAGAAAATATCAACATGCACATGTAGCAAGGTGCTGGATTAGCCATCACCCTTGGGAAAATTAATATATTCTAAATATTAATATTAATTAATAATATCTAAATATTAATAGATATTAGGATAGTTTAGTTAGTGTTAGTGTAGGAACAGCAGTAAGGGCCCTCAAACACTAGGTGTCACCCTCACTGTGTGGTGGAGTCTAGACACAGATTAGGGAAGTGCCTCGCCCATGCCTGCTGATTGGTTCCTGAGTCTATACATTTAGACTAATGCAAGTTTTGTTGGATATTTTGACTGTCCTACTACATTACACCAGATATAACCAGAAACACTGCAGAAGGCAAACTCATGGGAGTGAGTATTGCACCTACAAACATTCAAGGAGAACCCTTTTTCCAAGTCATACACTGGCATGGCATCCCCTCCTAGCCCATACCTAAAGCAAACCCAAACTCCACTGAGTATCCTTGTTACACACACAGTGCTGTATTTGCCCAAATTGGACGTAGCACAGTGGGAGGGAGTGTTACAAAAATGCTCTCTTCATTGGTCTACAAAAGACATATCAAGCTCAACCAAGGTATGAGGGTTGAAGATTTCTGTTATTATTATTTACAGATAACAGCTAATAGTAACAGTTAATGTTATTTTCTTCTAATCCTTTTTTAAGCTGTTACCGGTTGATGCGTCTATCTGAGAGGCTATTCCACAGATTTATAGTTCTTATGATAAAAACAATTGTCACCTCTGCAGATTGAATCTCTTTTTTCTCCCATTGAAATAGTTTTAGCCTTTTATATATTTATACAAGTAAATTATGTCCCCCTCAGTCGTCTGTAATTCCCGTAATCTTTCCTCATAACTAAGATCCTTCATTCCTCTTATTAGTTTGGTGGCTCTCCTCTGCACCCTTTCCATAGTCAGAGCGTCCTTTCTATGAATGGGTGCCCAGACCTGCACGGCATATTGCAGGTGAGGGTGCACCAGTGCCTTGTAAAGGGGCAAAATTACATCCCTATCCCATGACTCCATGTCTCTTTTAAAGTGGACCACAACCCACGGAGATCGGTCCAGGAATCTATAAGATTGCGCAGGCAGGGGCCGCATTCCTGCTATCCATCTAGCAGGGCACCAGACATTTGTAAATGGCCGACGTGGGCACGCTCCCTGTTAAAGGGTAGCGGGGGATGCGACCGTCAGCGTGCTCAGATCCGTTCGTATTATACAAGCTCCCAGATGAAGGGTCTCGAGCGGATTTGAGCGCACTGATTGGACGAGCGGCATCCTTCAGAAGACCGCGAAGAGGTGAGTTTGTTTGTGCGACCTGGGGGGTTTCACACAGCGGGGCAACGACCAAAACCCAAGATAGTCAAAATCCTGGGTTTTGGTCCACTTTAATGCATTACAATATTTTTGTGTCCTAGGAAGCAGCTGCTTGACATTTCATGCTGATATTTAGCCTGTGATCTACCAGTACCCCCAGATCCTTCTCAATATGTGACTCTCCCAGCTTTACTTCTCTAAGGACAAGTATTCTAGAAAAATTCCCTTAAAGTGGACCAACACCCAGGATTTTGACTATCCTGGGTTTTGGTCTAATTCCCTGGGGCACCCCGATCGGGAGTGCCCTGCTATGTGAAACCCCCCAGATTGCCCGATTCAACTCAACTCACCCTGCTCCTATGGCGCATGTGTGGCCGCTCGTCCAATCAGCGCGCTTGGAGCCACTGAGGTATGTGCGTCAAAGCGGCGTCAAACCTCAGCGGCTCCGAGCATGCTGGCAGCTGCATCTCGTGCTTCCCTCTAACAGATGGCCGGCGCGGGTACGCCGCGCCCTGCTAGACGGAAGCGTGAAATGCGGCCGCGACCCGTGCATGCGCCGTTGGACCGGGACTAAGGTAAGTGTAGCGGGCGTCCTGGGGGGTTTCACATAGCGGGCAGGAGGAGGGCGGGGGAGGATTGGATCGGCACGGGAATCCAGCTGGGTGTTGGTCCACTTTAAAGCAGAACAAAACCCGGGAATTTGACTTTCCCAGGTTTTGTTCCGTGCCCCCGGAGCATTCCAAATTGGGATGTTCCATTTTGTGGAACCCTCCAGTTCAACCAAACTTCTTCACTTAAAATACCTTATTTTTCACTTACTAAAGTTCATCAGCACACACAACATGCTTTTCCAGAGAGCTCTAAAGTAACAGACCGGTTGGGATTCAAACCCTGGCCCTGTTGCTTAACAGTAACAAAGATACCTGGAATTTTAATTTCTCTGGTTTTGTTCCGTGCTCCCAGGGCATTCTGAATTGGGATGCTCTGTTGTGTGAAACCCCCCATTTCGCCCAGTAAAACTCACCTGTCCTCGGTCCAGCGGCACTTGTGCAGGCTCTCATCCAATCAGAGCTTTTTGCCATGTTTACATTTCCTTTGGCAAAGGGCTTTGATTGCCTTCAATGGGGAGCGTGTGCTGCCGCACCCTCTGCAGCGTGCACACTCCCGCCCCACCCTGCCCAAATGGCACATACCAACAGGATGCAGGGGATGCGACAGTGTGCGTGTCCCATTGCAAATAATCAGATTGGACTAGAGCTTTACATGCGCTGTTGGAGCGGGGAAAGGTTATTACCTGGGGGTTTCATACAGAGGGGCATCCTGACTCCCTGGGTGAAAGCCAGCAACCAGCCACTGGTGGCTTTTGTTCCGCTTTAAATATACTCAGCCTTAAAAGGTATCACCCAAATTCTAAACTTTGTAGGAAAAGACCTTTGGATTGTTTATTGAAATGGTTGGAAGCAGTGGAGCTCCTGTTACCTCACTCACATCTGCTGCTGTCAGGCAAATCATAAGGAAGCTGCTTTCTGCTCATGGTTTGCCAGATGCATCGCTCATGTCAGGGGCACTCAGTTCACATCTGCTGAATTAAAGGCATTTATGTATAGCATCTGTCTTATGAGCCATATTGCTGTAGCTCCATTCCATCTTCAGCCTGAATGCAAGGTCCAAACAAGCCTCACATTAAAGTGGACCAACACCCAGGATTTTGACTATCCTGGGTTTTGGTCCACTTCGGCGGGGCACCCCGATCGGGGGTGTCCCGCTCTCTGAAACCCCCCAGAAACCCCAAAAAACTCACCTCTGCCCGCTCCCACGTGACCGCGCCGTCCAATCCCTGCCGACGTCCAAGCGGGTGACAGCGGCGTCCAAGACAGCGCGTCCGCCGCCGCTGCCTCCCGCGCGTCACTCTCAGCGCACGTCTAGAGGGGCGCGCGGGAGGCGGTGGCGGCAGAAGCGGCGGCGGTTCATGTAAGGAGTTTGGGGTTTTTTGGGGGGGTTTCACCCCGCGGGACATCCCGATCTCGGATGTCCCGCGGTGAGTGAGGTGATCGGCCCGGGAATCTTATAGATTCCCGGGCCGATCACCCCTGGGTGTTGGTCCACTTTAAAGAGGAGCAACACCCTCCTTTAAAGGAGCACTATCGCGAAAAAAGACCTAATGATAAAAATCCATATAACTATGCTGGATGGCAGGAGCTGAGGTCACTTATACAGCTGGCATCAAGAAATATCCAGCCATGCTTATATTTTATATTTTAATAGTAGAAAGAGGAAATCACGGGTGACAGGCTCTGTCACCCCTCACAGACTAAACCTGTCACCCCTAAATTTTATTCCTATCAGGAGAAGAAAACCATAAGCCTGGTGGGAATTTTATTCCATTGGGGTGTATAAGTGACCCCTCCTCTCATTAGCCAACGTGTTTATATGGATTAATTAATACTACCCAATTTCGCAATAGTGCTCTTTTAAGTCTATAATTCCAAAGCCCCAATCTGTGTGTGTGTGTGTGTGTGTGTGTGTGTGTGTGTGTGTGTGTAACCCCCCAGATCAACCGATAGACTTATCAGCCGGGCGTGCCCTTGCCAAATCTCTGTGCCATAGTCGCATCCCCTGCATACATTTAGCTGTGAGCACGTCCACACGAGGTCTTTCTGAATAGGTGAAATAGGTGGGCAGCTAGAGGCAGAGGCGGGGATGTTGCCGGCACCACTTGCTCCATTCAGAAAATTTGAATGGAACAAGCTCCACTGATTGGCTGAGTGGCCGCCATGGAAACCAGGAAGAGGAGAGCTTTTAGGTAATCTGTGCGGATACACACAGTAGGGCATCTCCAATTGGGTTGCACCGCCAAAGAGAAACAACACCCAAGAAAGTCCATTTTTTATGTTGTTCTTCTTTAATGATTATAGTTGATAAAGACTGGAATACAGGGCCTGCACCATCCCAGGGCAAACCAGGGCAAATTCCAGGGCCCCTGGCATCTTCAGTGGCCCACTCAGGCTCACACTTGGCCATGGTATTATTTTACAGTGGGCCCGAACCACCGAATGCCGGGTGCTGTGTGCAGATCTGCTCATGGCTGGCCTCAGCAACAGGGTATGATCAGCAGCAATGGAGAAGGTGGCCTGGAATAGGGGTGGTGAGAACCAGGTGACACAGCAATAATAGAGTCTTTAGTGGCAGCAGTAAGGGCTGAAGGGTGCTTGGTGGCAGTAGAGAATTCAACAAGGACTAGAGGATGATTGGTGACTATAGGGAAGGCAACTGGTGGCTATAGGGAAGGCAATAAGTACTGGAGGATGATTGGTGACTATAGGGAAGGCAATAAGTATTGGAGGATGATTGGTGACTATAGGGAAGGCAATAAGTACTGGAGGATGATTGGTGACTATAGGGAAGGCAACTGGTGGCTATAGGGAAGGCAATAAGTACTGGAGGATGATTGGTGACTATAGGGAAGGCAACTGGTGGCTATAGGGAAGGCAATAAGTACTGGAGGATGATTGGTGACTATAGGGAAGGCAACTGGTGGCTATAGGGAAGGCAATAAGTACTGGAGGATGATTGGTGACTATAGGGAAGGCAATAAGTACTGGAGGATGATTGGTGACTATAGGGAAGGCAATAAGTATTGGAGGATAATTGTGGCTATATAAAAGGCAATAAGGACTGTAGGGCGATCAGCAGCAGGAGACCCATTTTGTGGCAGCACAGCTGAAAGGTGACATTATGTGGCTCCCTACTTTGGGGCCCACTAAGACTCTCTTGCCCAAGGACCCCCACAAACCTAGAGCCTGCCCTGCTGGGATGATAAGCTGATTGAAACGACTAGTACTGCTGCAGTCCTTCAGAGTTATTGAACTGGGCCAATGGCGTTGTATGAGAAGCTAGGAGAGTACTTCGGGTAACCATTGCCTCTACTGTATACCAGGTGTGGTGGGGTTTTCTTAGGTACTCACAGCTGCCTTCCAGGGACCTGCCCCTTCTTAAGTAAAATGAAAAATGACTTTAATGTCTGTTCCAACAGTTACAACTACAGGAGTATTCTTACAAATCTTACACTTTCTGGGTAATTAAAGTGAACCAACCCCCCCCCCCCCCCCCCCCCCCGGGCCAGATTCAGGATGCCCCACTGTGTAAAAATCACCCAGGTGGCCCAGTAAACTCACTTATCCCCCCAACGGCGCATGCGCAAAGGGCCCTACTCCCTGCTATACATTTAGCAGGCTGTGCCTTTACCATATCAGGCAGTGTGGCAGAACCCCATAACAGGCAGTGTGGCAGAACCCCCCCCACAACCCTATAACAGGCTGTGTGGTAGGACCACCCTCCCAGAACCCCATAACAGGTAGTGTGGCAGAACCCCCCCAGAACCCCAAATCAGGCAGGACCGCCCTCCCAGAACCCCATATCAGGCAGTGTGGCAGGACCGCCCTCCCAGAACCCCATAACAGGCAGTGTGGCAGAACCCCCCCAGAACCCTATAACAGGCTGTGTGGCAGAACCCCCCTCCCAGAACCCCATAACACACAGTGTGGCAGACCCCCCCTCCCAGAACCCCATAACAGGTAGTGTGGCAGAACCCCCTCTTCCCAGAACCCTATATCAGGCAATGTGGCAGGACCCCCTCTCAGAACCCCATAACAGGTAGTGTAGCAGAACCCCCCCAGAACCCCATAACAGGCAGTGTGGCAGAACCCCCCCAAATCCTATAACAGGCAGTGTGGCAGAACCCCCCCCCAGAACCCCATAACAGGCAGTGTAGCAGATGCCCCCCCTCCCAGAACCCCATAACACACAGTGTTGCAGAACCCCCCCCCTCCCAGAACCCCAGAACCCAAAATCTCACAACAGGTAGTGTGGCAGAACCCACCCCCCTCCAAGAACCCCAAAACAGGCAGTGTGGCAGTAACCCCCCAAAACCTAAAAGTTTGTCCTGAGGAGCCTGGAAGCACTGTGCTGGGGGGGGGGGGCAGCTCTGTAAATGTAGAGCAGAGCCAGTGGAGGAACGGGGAGCAGGAAGCAGTTAAACTCACCAACAAGCTCAGACAAGTAAGGTAAGTAAGGTAAGCCATCACGTGACGCCTGTGTCACTTGTCTGAGCCACATAGGACAGGGGCAGAATGCAGAGCTTGTCTCTGTCACTGCTCTATGCATGACATCGCCAAGCCCCTCCCTCCACGTGCACCGCTGCTGTATTTACATAGGAGGGGGCCCGCGCATGTGACCACCTGATCATGGGCCCCATCACAACTGCGACCCCTACGACTGCAGTTGTTACGCATCTAAGGGCTTTATTCATCAAGGGATAGCAACAGGTAGTACCTTGTAAGTGACAGGTAGCGGCAGGTGAACGGCGGCCGCGGCATGCAATACTACATTTATGAAGGCGGTTTCAATGTTTTTTTATTCCAATCATTGCGTGACCTCTCCTGGCTATTAAATATCATTTTTGAAAACTTTTTTGATTTTTTATATTTTTATGCAGAATTGTCATTACAGGTCTGGTATTAAAGTGTTAATGTCACAATGTAATAACAATGTAATTCCATATGTTTTTGCTTTGTTACTGGTGAATTTGTGTTCAAAAACAGAATTTAATCACGCAGCGTCTGGCGCTCTTGGCTACAGCGACCCAATTTTGAGCACCGGCGCTGTGTAAGGCTGTTTTTTTTTATTTTATGAATATGGTTTGAGTCCCTCACACTGACCAGTCGCTACCGTTCGCTCCCATATAGCTCTGTACTGGTATTATAGAGACTCACACATCACATTCATCAATTCCGGCAATGTTACTACAGCGACTGAGGCGCTCTGTAATAGCGTCTCTTGGCCGATCAGAGCGACCACTAGTGGCCACTGTACAGACGCTCATCTGCCGTTACCTGGCGCTAGTAATGAATCAGCCTGCGGGTCATTCCTTCCTAATTGTTGCTAACTTACCACCTGCCTACACAGGTAAACTAAAGAGGCTCTTAACATTAGGAATCTATGAAGACATGATGGATTGTGAGAGGAGGGGTTTATTATACACGCCAACTGAAAAAATCCTGACAAGCTTGTGGTTTTCATCTACTAGTAGAGAACAACACCAAGAAGGGAAAATGATCCTACTCTATATACAATTTTATTTAATCAAATAAATGCCAAAAAACATAATTACCAAGACATGTTAAAAACATTAAAAAACATATAAACACAGAACATACAGGACATACCAACATAGACAGGTATATAGGCGAAGGGGAGAGACCAATATCTATAAACCATTAAAATCCTAAAACAAAAGCTGCTTATTTAAACAAATAATAAAGCCACCCATCAATGTGCATTAGTAAAAGTGTGTAAATGAGAAGAAAAAAAGTAAAGATCTCTTTATAAAGTGCAAGTGCCCAGTGTGCCAAAATCCATAACCTAAATACCAATATATATATATATAATATATCCGCAAATCATTCACAAATTTGTATCTCAAAATATATGCAATAGCAGCAGAGAACTATAGCAGCAAGAATAATAGTAGCAGCAAAGACAAAAATGTCAACAACAATAATGCCTAAATGCCGGGCAGACTGATTCATTACTAGCGCCAGGTATCGGCAGATGAGCATCTGTACAGCGGCGTTAAGTGCGACCACTAGTGGTCGCTCTGATCGGCCGTGAGCAGCTGTTACAGAGCGCCTCAGTTGATGTAGTAACCTAACCGGCATTGATGAATTTGATGTATGTTGGTTGCTCTAACACCAGTACAGCGCTATATGGGAGCGAATAGGAGCGACTGCTCAGTGTGACCGACTTTTACCATATTCATCAAGAAAACAACCTCACACAGCGTCGGCGCTCTGGATCTGGTCGCTATAGCATCGAGCGCCAGACGCTGTGTGATTAAAGTCTGGTTTTGAACACATATCCACCAGTAACAAAGCGAAAACATATGGAATTATATTGTTATTACATTGTGACATGAACATTTTAATGCCAGACCTGTAATGACAATTCTGCATAAAAATATTTAAAATCCCAAAGGTTTTCAAAAATGACTCTTTCTAGGCAAGGAGGGGTCACACAATGATTTGAGAAAAAAAAATTAAAAGAAAATCCTGTTGAAAGTGAAGAAAAGGAACGTCCATTGAAATGTATGGGAGAGCGACAGGTAGCGACGGGTAATACCAGGCCGGGATCCGCTGAGCCGTCTGTGATGATGAATCGGTCGCTATGTGTCGCTGTAAGAGGCGCTCACCAGAATCACCTTCATAAATGTGGTATTGCGTACAGCGCCCAGCGTTCACCAGACGCTGCCTGTCGCTATCCCTTGATGAATAAACCCCTAAATCTACTAATAGGAATTCCACTTTTACAGGGGAGAACTGCTCACCTCTAAGTGCTTGCAGGGCTTCTATTTTGGGGTGTAGGTGTTGTAACGCAAGGATTTGGGATGATTGTAGGTAAGTTGGTCAATCAGACCAGAAGATGTGTGGTCAGCACTTTAGAAAATGAAGCTTTGTTCTTGATACTTTTCTTGGGTAGTGCTACAAATAGCGCTCACATCCTAAGGGTCGGGTTTGGTCTCACGCTGCTACTGTGCGCTGCTTTGAAGGTGTTTATCTAATTAATAATCTGATTAATTTTAGTTCAAATGATCCGAAAGTCTGGGAGTCACCACCCGTCGCTCCGCCAGACAACAAGGAACCCGTTCTACAGGCGCACCATGGAGCTGATTGCAGCGGGGTCACCGTGTCTTCTGGTCGCCCCCACGTCACTCCCACCCAGACTAGGCTTCTGCCATGAATAACGCCGGCAATCATGACTTATTACTTTCCCCACTTAAAATTCAGCAGCTTCAGTTTCACATGTAATATGTAATCGCTCCCTAATTGCAGCCATCGTTAGCAAATGAGCGCGCCGCGCACAGAATCATGATGTATGAATTTCCTGAGAGACGCACCGAACTTTACATTTAAAGGCCAGATGACATACAGTACAATGAACAATAAGGATGCCTAACGGCCGCTTGGATTAGGTTCTGCTGTCTGTTAGCCAGTTAAAGCGGACCTTGACCCTGAACAAGAGTCTATCTTATATGTTTCCCACACCCTGTAGATACAGATTGCCCACATTAAAAATCATCCTACCTGCATCTACTGCATTTTTTTTAAACCTTTTAACATCCAAGATGGCTGCCCGTGGAGTCTTAGGCAGCCTGCGGACAGGAAGTGTCTTCTGACTGTGCCACTCTGCACTCTACATGCTGTCCTTTTCCTGACCCAGCTCTGCTCTTTCTGAGCAAAGCACAGTTATAACCCCACCCCCTGTACTTCCTCCCCTCATCTCTCCTCAGTATGTGATGCTTCTGAGGCAAAATGGTGGCGCCCATATCCTACAGTCCTGAAAAGTTGAAGCCCAGTGGGAGAAAGAATTAAAAGTAAATGGCTAAAAGCTTAAGTAATAATTAAATATATTATAAATATATTAATAATTAGTAATTTTAGATGCTAGGGAATAGATTTTTAAAGGTTTGGGCTTTTCATTAAATTATGCTGAAGGTCCATTTTAATGGTTTTATAGTTGCCGTTACTTTAATCCACACAGTATATAAGGGTTATAATAAGCTTAACGCAGACCTCCAGCCTCCTCTGCATAGTGGTGCTGAACCGCCTCAAAAGGAGGCAGCAATTCTGCCCATGTGACAGCCACAGCCAATGGAGTTTGACGGATGGACTTGCACAGCAAAATGTGGCAACACAGCTTATGAACCTGATTAGCCATTAGCAGTCTTGTAGGTCAGGACGTTGAAGGAACATAGGAAGGATAATGAGGGAGAAGAGTCGTGGCTACAGGGGGCACCCAGCCCCCCCCCCCCATTATTAAAAAGTTGGTTTAAATAGACCTGGTTTCAAATTTAAAGTCAAACTTTGGGTAAAAGTATTTTTTGGAATACAGGAACTTCCGAATCTGAATCACAAAGCCTATAGGAGGAAAAATTAAGCCGTGGTTCTGGTCTTTGGAAGTAAGGCCAGATCTTTTATTTATCTATCGATTGTGGTAGAGTGTATGGGAAAGTCCTGAATGGTGTGTATTTCTCCCCTGCTAGGCTGTATCAGACACGATCCAGGCCAGGTTTTCAGGACCCAGGTCACATTCCCCAGTCCTCTACAGGTTTATTCCCTGATCCCAGGCCTTGCACAGGTGATGAGGCTGATTGCAGGGAAGATTAAATAAAAGGAGCCGCAGAGACTTTCAGTTTGCTGTTGAACAGCCTGGAGTAAGGAGCCCAGGCTGTACCTGTTCAAAGTGAACAACAGAACTATATGCAGCGGAAGGACCTTGTTTGTGTCTCTGCACTTGGACTTCTGGATGAGCAGCGTGGGCTGGTATGCCCCTGTAACTTGGACTTATAGTTTACTGAACTATCAAACCAAGTACTTTCACAGAGTTGGTGAAGTAACCGCTTGATGTGCTGCATTTGTGCTGCAACGTTCTCTGATGTAAGAGATAAGTTTTGTTTTGCTGATGAACATTTTATTTTCTCAATAAAACTGCCTTTGCTGTTGAAGAACTGTCATCCGTGTCACTGCCGTTCTCCCCAGTTCGCTCACACTATTAAAAATCTTTAATTGCAGTTTTATTGCAGTTTGGAAGCATTCAGCTAATGCTTTCAAATTGCAATAAAAGATTTTTAATCTTTTAAAGAGGAACATCGGGGGAGGTTAAAACCTACTGCCCCCCCCCTCCAGTTATACCTTTGTGCAATTTTTACTCACCTCGCCAGGGCATCCATATTCTGGGTCCCTTAGATTCTGGCGACCGCCTGTCACGCGGTGCCATCTTGCATCCTATCAGGCACTCGGTCCCACAGGCACGCGGTTCCTGATCTTATGCCTGTGCAGTGTTCGTGAATGGGATGCAATGGAGCCGTCTGAAATCCTGCTTCGCGGAGCTGCAAGATCGCAGTGGGACATTGACGAGCACAGCTAAGGCCGTACTTGTCATTTAGGGATGGCTAAGAAGAGAGCAGGGTGAGAATCAGGGCCCTGAAGCAGCTGGATGTCCAGAAGGTAAGTATGGGCCAATGGGGGGGGGGGGATCGGCTCCTTTTTATTTTAAGTCCGATGTTCCTCTTTAAAGCATCAGTTAGTTTCAATTGGCAGGACAGGCTCGTAGTCTTGGGACCCCACGCTGTTTTGTGCCCCACCATCGGTGTATGCGTGAAGCAGAGTGGATGAAGCAGAGGGTGGCGCTCAATGTGTGGCTAAGCTTAGATGCACCCTGTTTAGCCATGTACACGGGTTGCACATGTAGCATGGGATAGCAGAACAGGTAAGATTACAGGCAGTCTCACAGGTTTCATGCAGTGAAGCATCTAAAATGCTGGACAAAACATGTTTTGGTCCTCAAAGTAGGACAGTTTAGGTCCACAGGGACATTTAACTAACCTACTGCCTTATGGCTTGAGTCTGCCTTGCATTAGACAGTGACTTTCCTTTTCCTAGAAGAGTTATATCTGATGTAAGACAAGAAACAGCTGCACACTTTCTCCAATGTCGGTTTTGCTGTGCTGCAATGTGCAGCTTGTTCCTGGACCCTCGTCATACAGAGGAAAAGATGAGTATCTCCTAAATTCATGGATCACATGCAATTGGAGTAGGTGGGTTAGGACATGGACTCTTTCCTGCAAAGGGGTGGCTAAGGAGGTTTAGGTCCACTTAAAGCGAATAACACAGGCAGGATGGTTCATTACTAGCGGCAGGTATGGGCAGATGAGCGCCTGTACAGCGGCGCTAAGAACAACCGCTAGTAGACGCTGTGATCGGCTATCGGGCGCTGTAACAGAGCGCCTCATTCGCTGTAGTAACCTGGCCGGCATTGATAAATGAGATGTATGTTGGGCGTTCTAACACCAGTACAGCGCTGCAGGGAGCGAAAGGTAGCGCCAGCTCATTGCAACCGACTCTCAGCGACTCACACCATATTAAAAAAAAAAAAACAGACACACAGCGTAGGCGCTCTGGATCTGGGCGCTATAGCATAGAGCGTGTGATTAAAGTCTGTTTTTGAACACATATCCACCAGTAACAAAGCGAAAACATGGGAATTACATTGTTGTAACATTGTGACATTAACACTTTAGTGCCAGACCTGTAATGACAATTCTGCATAAAAAACAAAAAAATCTAAAAAGTTGTAAAAAATTACTCTTTCTAGGCCAGGAGAGGTGACACAATTATTTGAGAGAAAAAAAAAATTAAAAAAAACCCTGTTTAAACAGAAGAAAATGAACGTCCACTGAAATGTATGGGAGAGCGACAGGTAGCGACAGGTAATACCTAGCGCTCTGGAAGCTAGAGCAGGGGCGCTATTTGCTGAGCCGCCTGTAATGATGAATCAGACGCTACATGGCGCTGTTAGAGTTGCTCAGCAGATTCGCTTTCATAAATCTGGTTTTGCGTACAGTGCCCGGCGTTCACCAGACGCTGCCTGCCGCTACGAGGCGCTACCTGGCGCTAGAGCTTCATGATTAATCCGCTAAAATGAGTTTACCGTATATACTCGAGTATAGGCCGACCCGAATATAAGCCGAGGCACCTAATTTTACCATAAAAAAATGGAACAAGTTATTGACTCGAGTATAAGCCGAGGCGGCTTTTTTCAGCTTATACTCGAGTATATACAGTATACACACTTACCTCTCGTCCGTAGAAGCCGGCCCGAGGGAGGGCCCCCCGGAGACGCTGAGCGGCATCCCGTCGATGGCAGCGGAGGAACAGCTGCAAGTGAGAGGAGTGTGCGGGAGCCGGCCCAGAACGTGCGCGTCACCGCCCCCGGCCGGCGTGGCGTCAGCGGAGGAACAGCTGCAATTGAGAGGGTGAGTGCGGAAGCCGGCCCAGAACGTGCGCGTCACCGCCCCCGGCCGGCGTGCCCTGCCCTCCGTCGCTGCGCGACCAAAACCAAGCTGGACCCGTTTACCCTTTCCTGCCACCGTCCAGGCCGGCCCGAGGGAGGCCCCCCCGGAGACGCTGAGCGGCATCCCGTCGACGGCACATGAGGTGCGGGCGGCAGCGGAGGAACAGCTGCAAGTGAGAAGGTGAGTGCGGGAGCCGGCACGGGGGTGGGAAATGAATGGGTATGTCACCTGGCCCCTTTTTCTCCTCCATTTCGGCACTGACTCGAGTATAAGCCGAGGCGGCTTTTTTCAGCCCAAAAAGTGGGCTGAAAAACTCGGCTTATACTCGAGTATATACGGTAATATAACTGCTCCTGAAAAATGGAGACTGGTCCTGATCAGACAGGAAAGTGTGATTGGTGTTTTGGCTGCCAGTGAGTCATCCTGTGAGTCAGCGAGAACATATAGCTCCCTTATGTTCTGCGACGTGTTATAAAAAATGTTTCCTGATGTTGCTAAAAACAAAACTTGCAAGTCATTCGCCAGGACAAGGTAATTTTAGTAAATTAGGTCACTTGTCCTTTCTGCATGACTGGCCCTTCCTCGTCTGAGTTCTTCCAAGGAAAGGTAATTGTCGGGTCCTAGTGAATAGGGTGAGCTGTGAGCCAATTTTTTACCATCGTATCCGCTATTGCTTGTAAATAGTATTTCCGGAATTCGCCTCCATGCAGTTCAGGCAAATTCAAGGGAATATTCTGGTTCTTGAGCACCTGTATTTATAGATAAAGTGGCAGCCGCATCACCGCTATCCCTCTAGCAGGGCGTGATGTCAGGGGCTCCGAGCACGCCGATTGGACGAGCGAGCACGCATGCGCTGTAGGACCGTGAAGAAGTGAGTTGGCCTCGGCGATATGGGGGGTTTAACGCAGCGGGGCACCCCAATCGGGGGAAAGGACCACAACCCAGGATAGTCCAAGTCCTGGGTTTTGGTCCACTTTAATGTCGCTGTCCAGGCACACACTACCGTATTCTCACCTTATCCCCTATTTAGAACAGCGTAAAATAATAATGTGTTTTAAAGCATCCAATATGTATTTTACTTCCAACATGTATTTTAAAGTGGACCAACACCCAGGGGGGATCGGCCCGGGAATCTATAAGATTCCCGGGCCGATCAGATCCCTCCCCGCGGGGCATCCGAAATCGGGATGTCCCGCGGGGAGGAACCCCCCAGGAGGCCCACAATCCTCACCTTACCGGCGATCCAACGGCGCATGCGCGAGACGTGGCCGCGTCTCTCGCTTCCCTCTAGCAGGGCGCGCTCCCGCGCTGGCCGTTTTGTGAATGGCCGGCGCAGGCACGCTCCCTGTTAGAGGGAAGTGAGAGACGCAGCCAATGACAGCGCTCTGGTATGCGCGTCCAAGCGGCTTTGGACGCGCATACCAGAGCGGCTCTGAGCGCTGTCATTGGCCGGACGAGGTCACGTGGGAGCGGGGAGAGGTGAGTTTTTGCGGCGATCGGGGGGGTTTCACACAGCGGGGCACCCCCGATCGGGGTGCCCCACCTAAGTGGACCAACACCCAGGATAGTCAAAATCCTGGGTGTTGGTCCACTTTAAGCAAAGACGCAGTCTTCACTTCAGTTTCTTGGCTGTGGCTGAGCTGGTGAGGGCATGTCATGGTGAAGCTTTAGGAGTAATGTGAGTGCCCTGCTGTGGTCAGAGACAGCCACCCAGCTCCAAGAGACAGGGTGTCTGTTAGACCACTTGTCATGAAGGAATAGAGTTGAAAAGAGGGGCAAACTATGGAGCCCTGCCATGACTTCTACTAGAAACTGCAGGATATTGACACTAGGGATGAGCGAATCGATCCGGACGAACCCGGATTTGTTCCGAATTTCATGAAAAATTCGATTCTGAAAGAATCCGAATTTCCCCGCGATTCGATCGATCGAAGTTTTCCTTTAAACTCCATTTATTTAAATTACAGGCATTCTAAGATGGTGGAAGCACATGTCCGGACATGTCCCCCGGGGCAAGGTATCATGGGACAGTCACATGCAGCCTATCAGCAGCCAGGAAGCCCGGTGACGTCACCGTGCTATATAAATCGGCGGCCATTTTCCTTTTGTGCATTTCAGCCTTGCATTCCAGAGACAGCGGTGGTTGCTGCAGGTAGGGAGAGAGAGTTAGAGATAGGTAGGGAGAGTCAGAGAGGCAGACAGAGAGGTAGACAGAGCCAGGGAAAGATAGGGAAAAACCGGAACGATCCAGGGACAGCATCCAGGGACAGCATAGACGTGACAGTGATTTTTTTTTTTCATTAGCCTGATCAGTTTTCAATTCAATTTCATTTTTTTGTGCTGTAAATTTTAATCTGCTTTCCACTGTGCATCCCATCTATGCAGTAGCTTATTTAACCCTATCTGTTACACACAATCATTTATCATAACTGGATTAGTTTGATTTTAGTTTTAATATTTTTTGGTCTGCTTTAAATACACCAGCCCACATGGGCATCCCAAACCTACACTTAGCAGCCTATCTGTTATACTAAATACGCTTGTTCATCCTTCTTCAGCTGAATCAAACTATTGCATTTTTAATTGGTATTTGTCCTGCTGCCAAAACACTAGGCCGCAGGGTATCCCAAACCTGCACTTAGCAGCCTATCTGTTATACTAAATACGCTTGTTCATCCTTCCTCAGATTAATCAAAGTATTTCATTTTTAATTGGTTTTTGGTCTGTCTTTAACAAAAAAAAAGCACCAGGCCGCAGGGCGTCCCAAACCTGCACTTAGCAGCCTATCTGTTATACTAAATACGCTTGTTGATCCTCCTCAGCTTAATCAAAGTATTTCATTTTGAATTGGTTTTTGGTCTGCCTTTAACAAAAAAAAAAACAGGCCGCAGGGCATCCCAAACCTGCACTTAGCAGCCTATCTGTTATACTAAATACGCTTGTTCATCCTTCCTCAGATTAATCAAAGTATTGCATTTTGAATTGGTTTTTGGTCTGCCTTTAACAAAAAAAACACCAGGCTGCAGGGCATCCCAAACCTGCACTTAGCAGCCTATCTGTTATACTAAATACGCTTGTTCATCCTTCCTCAGATTAATCAAAGTATTTCATTTTGAATTGGTTTTTGGTCTGCCTTTAACAAGAAAAACACCAGGCCGCAGGGCATCCCAAACCTGTACTTAGCAGCCTATCTGTTATACTAAATACGCTTGTTCATCCTTCTTCAGCTAAATCAAACTATTGCATTTTGAATTGTTTTTTGTCCTGCTGCCAAAACACTAGGCCGCAGGGTATCCCAAACCTGCACTTAGCAGCCTATCTGTTATACTAAATGCGCTTGTTGATCCTCAGCTTAATCAAACTATTGCATTTTGAATTGTTTTTGTCCTGCTGCCAAAACACTAGGCCGCAGGGTATCCCAAACCTGCACTTAGCAGTCTATCTGTTATACTAAATGCGCTTGTTCATCCTTCTTCAGCTTAATCAAACTATTGCATTTTGAATTGTTTTTTGTCCTGCTGCCAAAACACTAGGCCGCAGGGTATCCCAAACCTGCACTTAGCAGCCTATCTGTTATACTAAATATGCTTGTTGATCCTTCTGCAGCTTAATCAAACTATTGCATTTTTAATTGTTTTTTGTCCTGCTGCCAAAACACTAGGCCACAGGGTATCCCAAACCTGCACTTAGCAGCCTATCTGTTATACTAAATACGCTTGTTCATCCTTCTTCAGCTGAATCAAACTATTGCATTTTGAATTGGTTTTTGGTCTGCTGCCAAAACACTAGGCCGCAGGGTATCCCAAACCTGCACTTAGCAGCCTATCTGTTATACTAAATACGCTTGTTGATCCTTCCGCAGCTTAATCAAACTATTGCATTTTGAATTGTTTTTTGGTCTGCTGCCAAAACACTAGGCCGCAGGGTATCTCATATTGCCAATTTTCATAGTATCTGGTGCAGAGAAGCAGTTCCTCACTTTATTTAGCTTCTTCTTTTTAAAGTAAACACATTTTTTATCGTACCTATTGCGCATTTCAAATAGAAATAGAGCTGTAAGTTCACCACTGAGATAATTATAAGGCTCTATACAAAGTGGGTGCTCCCACAAAACCCCAAAACCAAAACACATCAACGGTACTCTACATGTATGGGGTTTAAAAAATGGTATACTAAATGCGCTTGTTGATCCTCAGCTTAAGCTTAATGATGCGTCACCATAAAGCAGCCTGGGAGAACCGAGGCTCCGAAGAGGTGGTCCAGCCTGCTTCCTCACCAAGTGGCACGCCGCTCCCAATTTCTGCCAGCCAAGGCTCCAGCACCTCAGCCGAAGGCAGCTGTGCGTCATACCCATCCTCTGTCGCTCCTGCTCCTCCTCCTCCAAGTCATGCATCCCGCCAGCAATCCATCAGCGAAGCCATGTCCGAGAGACAGCAGTATGCGCCCACTCATCCTACGGCGCAGAAGCTGAATGTGCTCCTGTCCAAGTTGCTGGTGCTGCAGTCGCTCCCTTTTCAGGTGGTGGACTCTGCACCTTTCAGAGAACTGATGGCTTGTGCCGAGCCGAGGTGGAGAGTCCCAAGCCGTCATTTCTTTGCCAAGAAGGCAGTACCAGCGCTGCACACTTTTGTTGAACAGAAGGTGGGCCAGTCCTTGAGCCTGTCGGTGTGTAGCAAAGTGCATGGCAGCGCCGACGTCTGGAGCTGTAACTACGGTCAAGGACAGTACATGTCGTTTACGGCCCACTGGGTGAATGTGGTCCCTTTGCAGCAGCAGCAGCAACTTGGACAGGTCACGCCGCTTCGGCCTCCGCGCTTCCTGCCCATTGGGCCTGTGACACCGTGCGACTCGGCCTCCTCATCCTCCGCCATCTCCTCACCCTCCACTGTAGGCTCAAGTCTCAGTGCCCCTCAAGTCTACCATATGTGCAGGGCACGGAGGTGTCACGCTGTGCTTCACATGGTTTGTCTTGCCGAACGGAGTCACACAGGGGAGGAACTGCTTAAATTTATTCATCACGAAATCCAAACATGGCATATTTCAAGAAAACGTAAAATGGGAATCATGGTTACCGACAATAGGAAGAACATTTTGTCTGCACTGCGCCAAGGAAGCCTGACCCATGCGCCCTGCATGGCTCATGTCTTCAATCTGGTTGTCAAGCGGTTTCTGAAGTGTTCCCCCGATCTGCAAGACATCCTAACAACTTCAAGGAAACTTTGCATGCACTTCAGCCACTCATACACCGCCAAACACACCCTTCTTGAGCTACAGCGTCAGAATGGTAGCCCCCAACATAGTCTGATTTGCGATGTTTCCACCCGTTGGAATTCCACCCTTCACATGTTGGACCGATTATATGAACAGAGAAAAGCCATCACGGATTTCCTGATGATCCAAGCGGATAGGGGGACTCCCCTGTGTAACTTCAATGTCAACCAGTGGCAGCTCATACGTGACACCTGCCGTTTGCTCAGGCCCTTTGAGGAAGCTACTTTATTTGTCAGTCGGCAGGATTGCGGGATGAACGACGGGATTCCACTGCTTCATGTACTACAGCACATGTTGGAAACCATGGCTGGTCAGGGCACTGGATACATGGCTTCTACATCTTACGCCCACATGAACCCCATTGGAGCTGAACTGGAGGAGGAAGAGGAGGAAGAGGAGGAGGAGTGGCCCAGTGAAGCACAGTTTAGGCTTGGCGAACTGGCTGGTTTATCTAGTCAGCTGACAGGAGGAGCAGGAGCAGCCAGAGGAGCTAGAGGTTTTTGAGGAAGGTGAGACAGAGGACCCAGACACACCATGGCAGTATGCAGTGGAGATGGAGACAGGTAGTCCCTCCGAGTCACTTGCGCAAATGGCAGGAAGCATGCTCACGTGCTTGCGTAGTGACCCCAGAATTGTTTCCATTTGTCGGCGGGATGACTTCTGGCTGTCCACCTTATTGGACCCTCGCTTCTGGCACAAAATGGGGGCATTTTTTAAACCCGCCGAGAGGGAGGAAAACTGAACTACTACAAAGACATTCTGCGTAGTCAGTTGGCCGATGCCTATCTGCGCCATGGTCCATACTCTCGCAGGTCTGACTCGGGGGGACCTCTGCGCTCACCTTCCACTGCCATGCCTGCTGGGGGGTTGGCAGGAGCAGCAGCAGCAGCTCCATCAGCAGCAGTCTCAGTCTTCAGTTGCTGATGAGTAGCTTTCTACACCCGCATAGTGAGGCCACTCATGAGCAGCAATAAGACCTGGAGCAGGACCTCAACCAGCATACCTTGACATGACCATGCCAACACACCTTGAGGATCCGCTGGACTTCTGAGCAGCCAAACTTGGCTTGTGGCCGCAACTAGCAGAGTTTGCCATGGAAAAGCTGTCCTGCCCGGCAAGTAGCATGCCATCTGAGCGGGTGTTTAGTGCGGCGGGGGCCATAGTTACGGCGAGGAGAACTCGTCTGTCAACTAAAAATGTGGAGAGACTCACCTTTGTCAAAATGAATCAGGGATGGATCAGCCAGGATTTCCACCTACCAATGGCTGATGCATGCGACTAGATTCAGCATGGTGCCACGTTTTACACTTTCCAAATGGTGCAAAACATATTTATGTCTTTAGACCAATTTTTGGGCTCCTGCTGATGCCAACTTTAGGATGTGCCTTCCAGCCAATTTTTGGGCTCCTGCTGATACCACCTTCAGGGTGCCTTTCAGACAATTTTTGGCCTCCTGCTGCTGCTGCTGCCAACTCCAGGGTGTCTTTCAAGCAATGTTTGGCTCCTGCTTATGCTGCTGCCAACTCCAGCGTGTGCCTTCCAGCTAATGTTTGTGCTCCTGCTGCTGCCAACTTCAGGGTGCCTTCCAGCCAATTTCTGGGTTCCTGCTGCTGCTGCCAACTCCAGGGTGTGTCAGTCAATGTCTGGGCTCCTGCTGCTGCTGCTTGCAACTCCAGGGTGTGATTCATCCAATTTTTGGGCTCCTGCAGCCAACTCCAGTGTCTCTTTAAAGCAATGTTTGTGCTCCTGCTGCTGCTTGCAACTCTAGGGTGTGATTCATCCAATTTTTGGGCTCCTGCAGCCAACTCCAGTGTCTCTTTCACGCAATGTTTGGGCTCCTGCTGCTGCTGCTTGCAACTCCAGGGTGTAATTCAGCTAATTTTTGGGCTCCTGCTGCCAACTCCAGTGTCTCTTTCAAGCTATGTTTGGGCTCCTGCTGCTGCTGCTGCTGCTTGCAACTCCAGGGTGTAATTCAGATAATGTTTGGGCTCCTGCTGCCAACTCCAGTGTCTCTTTCAAGCAATGTTTGGGCTCCTGCTGCTGCTGCTTGCAACTCCAGGGTGTGATTCATCTAATTTTTGGCCTCCTGCAGCCAACTCCAGTGTCTCTTTAAAGCAATGTTTGGGCTCCTGCTGCTGCTGCGGCTTGCAACTCCAGGGTGTGATTCATCCAATTTTTGGCCTCCTGCAGCCAACTCCAGTGTCTCTTTAAAGCAATGTTTGTGCTCCTGCTGCTGCTTGCAACTCCAGGGTGTGATTCATCCAATTTTTGGCCTCCTGCAGCCAACTCCATTGTCTCTTTAAAGTAATGTTTGGGCTCCTGCTGCTGCTGCTTGCAACTCCAGGGTGTGATTCATCCAATTTTTGGCCTCCTGCGGCCAACTCCAGTGTCTCTTTAAAGCAATGTTTGGGCTCCTTCAGCTGCTGCTGCTGCTGCTGCTTGCAACTCCAGGGTGTGATTCATCCAATTTTTGGGCTCCTGCAGCCAACTCCAGTGTCTCTTTAATGCAATGTTTGTGCTCCTGCTGCTGCTTGCAACTCCAGGGTGTGATTCATCCAATTTTTGGGCTCCTGCAGCCAACTCCAGTGTCTCTTTCAAGCTATGTTTGGGCTGCTGCTGCTGTTTGCAACTCCAGGGTGTCATTCAGCCAATTTTTGGGCTCTTGCTGCCAACTCCATTGTCTCTTTCAAGCTATGTTTGGGCTGCTGCTGCTGCTGCTTGCAACTCCAGGGTGTGTTTTTCAGGAACTATAGGGGCCCCTCATAGTGATGCCCCCTCAACTCTCTGCGATTGTGCCGCTCTGCGATTCTATTAGCGATGCCTCTGATCTGCATGTCATAATTATTTAGAGTATTATTTCACTAACCCAGGACGCATCCTATGCGTGGTACAGCAAGGCAGAATGGTTTACAACCCTATTGAGGCTCTAGGAAGCTCAGAAATAGCCGTTTTTAACACCGATTCGTCGCGAATAAATTCGGGTCAAAACTATTTTTGTCGGGAAATTCGGCGAATCAGTCGAATAGAATTTTTCAAAAGTTCACTCTAATTGACACGTATATTATATGTATTTTATAAGTTATAATACTGCAAAGGAAGACCTCTATGGAATTGTATAGAATCACATTTCTTCTGTGATACATTAGGGTCGAGTAAAAAACTGCCACTCACTTTCATTGTCTACCTTGGGGCTGATTCAGAGCCAGGTGAAAATTTATACCAGGTAGACAATGAAAGTCCATGACAGTTTTCTCTCCTAAAAAAAGTGCGACTTCTCCACTGACTCTGAATCAACTCCATTGTTTTTAACCCCCTCACTGCCTTTTGATGAAATTAGTTTTTAGTTATGGCTGAGCAGACCACTGACCCTTACTGCTCCACCCACCGGCACTGTGTGCCTGATGCTCCCACTGCTAATTTCTGGACATTCTGGAATACATTAGGACAGTTAGAGGGTTAAACTAAACTAATCAGAATTGATTCAGACCTGAAAAGATTCTTGCACGCAGAGTCATACAAATTGCATAATTTTAGAAGAGTCGCTTATCTCTAAAGACAACCAAACATTTTAAGCAGTTGGCTAACGGGAACCTCAGTCTTTATTGTTACACTGTATGTAAAAATTATTACTACTCACAAGTTTGAAATTTAGCATACATTACTATTCAGAAAAAAATTCTACCTTTAGGGTGTAGGCCATCTTTAAATTCTGAAAAAAATGTATTCAGAAACAAAATATGACCTTCCAATCAGTCTTTTAAATAGACAAGTGAATGTGAGCGCTCACCACTCAACTCCGGAATATGATTGCTCTTCCTAGGTGAGTATAAGTGACCTGTAACTTGCTCAGAGGAAATGGAAGGAGGCAAGATATAACAGAAACACGGATACTAAGCACTTAACCTTCCATATTTTTTAAGTGTCGGGGTCTCCCACCCACAAATCACAGGGCTCATGGGTAATGTCTGAATTGAAACCAGGTGATGATCTTCCGCATAGAAGAATATAGAATGTGTAGAGCTAGCATCACATTGCAGGAATAACGAATGACCTCTGGTGACCCCGCCGGATCTCATACAGTTGCATATTTTCCTCTTTTTTTCATTTATTTCTAAAAAGAATCAGCAAAGTTCATTGTCGTAAAGAGCTACTAATGTTGAAAAAAAACTTTTGTGTTCGTCCGGCCCTGCAGCATGCACATGGCAGCCAGGTAATGACGCTTGTCAGTAGTATCCACAATCTTTTGTTATCCTGAAGAATTGGTTGGTCTATAAAAAAAAAAAATAAAGGACAACTATCATTAAACAAAAAAGTGCTAATATGTTGAATATGACAAATAGTTGACTAATATTATTTATTAAAAGGATAACTTATTCTTTGTTTCCACTTGAGGGGGCTGCATGTCATTTTAGGGACAGGCTCGCTGCTGCTAGGGCTGTAAGATTGACTTTTTTTGTAACTGCTTTTTATCTATTTTTTTTAGGCCTGCTTCCCAACCAGCTCCGACACCAGGGACATGGGCTGGCAACCCAGAGGCTGAACAGCCGGCCCCTGGCCCTGCCAGCTTGCCAGCCACTAAAGTCCTCCGGTACAGGTCCATTGGGCACAGGGCTCTTCCGGACCACCTGGTCCTCATGAGTGCAGGTAAATAATTGGGGGATTATCAGCATACCCCTCTAACTTGGGTACTGGTACAGCGGTCCTCCGAATACTGTACCAGTTTATAAACAGTAGTAATTAGATGCAGCACAAAATAAACCTTTAAAACTCTAATTTAAACAGAATTATTTAAGCAGTGTCTTCTTCCCTCGGGAGGAGTCCTCTTCCTGGTTCGATGGGATCGGAGCTTCCTCCTGGTCCAGTGCTTGCGGTCTTTAAAGTCAGAGGTAGCATCTAACGGGGATGCCCCGCAAGCATCTCTTGATCCACCCAGGATTAATGCTGGCCACTAGAGATGGGCAAACACCCCAAAGCTCGGGTTGAATAAATGGTCAGGTTCGGGGACTTTAAGCTGAACCCGGCCCCCATTGAAATCAATGGGGGGGTAGCTGTTGCGGGTGGGGGGCGAAGGGTGTGCAGCAGAAGTGCTGCTGTAACTTACCCAAGTCTCTTCTGTCAACTGCTTCTGTCTGAGTGTCCGCACATATGGGAGTTGGCAACCAGTTTGGCACGCCGCTGCAGCTCCTCCACCACTGATAGAAGAGGATCAGGGCTCAGGTAAGTTACAGCAGCGCATTTGCAGCTGCAAACTTAGGTGAAACTGGTTGATGGGCTGCTGAGCCGAACACCGAACTCGAATACAAACTTCTGGCTAAAGTCCATGTTCGGGTTTTGGTACGAACCCAAACTTTGTGGTTCGGGTTCGCCCCCATCTCTACTGGCCACCTCTGGGTGTTACAAAAAAATCACACATTGCTGAGTTGCCCAACTTTAGAGTTTATTCATTTGTAACTTTCACAAAGTATGTGAAAATGTACACCTGTGTGTATCTTTGACACCCCTGGAGTCCAATTAAAACAAAGTGTCCTGTCATTATGAAAGATTGGATACGTATAGAATGTGTAACTATTTGTGTAACTGGAAAAGTGTGTTAACTGAAGAAGCAGCATAAGCAGCGCTGAATGGCACATTGATATTTTCACAACGGCCCTAGACACACTTCAGCGGGAGCAAGAAATCATTCCAGAAATCAGGCTTTATTCCCCAGATGCTATTAATCTGTATAGGAAGGACCAGGTCATTCCTTTTTTTCTCCTCTTTTTTCATGAACTGAGCACATAAAATAACATCTTGCATATGTGGCAAACCATCATAAAACCCATCAACATTACCAACTATACTCTGTTGTATCCTATTGAAGGACATTTTCAGGTATTGAAACAAGTCACGCTTTCCCCTTCAGCAGTCCTCTTATGAATATTTGAAAAGACTTTAGGTCTTAACTTCCTTCTTTGGGGCACCCTGATTTGGGGTGCCTCTCCATTAAAGCAAAACAAAACCTGTGAATTTTACTTTTTCAGGTTTTGTTCCATGCCCGCTGTGTGAAACTCATTAGTTCACATACTAAAACCCACCTTTCCTCGCTCCAATGGCGCATGCCAGGCTGTAATTTAAATTCATATTGCATGCTCTGGTGCCTTCGTTCATCTTTGTATGTAATTGCTGCCTCACCCCAGTATTTTTGTGGTAGTCCAGAGTCTGTCAGCATACATCTGATCATTTCAGTCAGAGCTCAGTTCTTTCTTTAAGCTGCCCCATTTTCCTCTGTTGTGTATATCTTGTGATACTCTATTCCATTCTGCTTTCAGTACTTATGTACTTTGTGTCCTGTGGATTCACCTCCATGATCACTCTCTAAGTATGAGAGGTGTCCTCTGAAACTTGTTACTTTTCTTTACTATATAGCTCTGCATTTGTCAAGAACTTCAGCGTTGCATTAGGTAAGTGACTGTGTATTTTGAATATGACTATGAACCTGTTGCCTCCCAGTGTAGGTGGGTTTAGGGGACAACATACATCACTGTGAACTAGGCTAAGTGCTCTTTAAGCTCTTATCTGACTGACTTTAGGATGAGTTGCTCTTGTAGCTTTGGATTTGATGCAACATTCCCAATTAACATTAACTGGACAAGGTGATACTGTTAAATCCATTGTCAGATTCCTCTTTTGTGTATACACTCATTATGTTTGTGTGCATAGTCGCACCTTTTCCCTTACTGTCTTCAGTTGATACAGATAATCATCCAGCTTGGTACTTGCTATCGTTTGTTTGCCATACAGGATAGAACACTTGTCACCTTGGAATTTTACAGTGAGTCATATGGCTGTCAGATGCTTCACAGATAAGAATCCTCCTTCAAGTTCAGGAACATAGAGCACATCCTTCACCGGTTTTGGCTAAATTGTGTCCCGCATCATTGGGGCATACAAGGATTCAATGCCCATACCCCTCTGCATGAAAAAGCTTCTATCACTTGTCATGTGACTAGTTGCTTCCGGTTCAATGCACCAGCCATAAAATGTATGGTTGCCTGTCACTTTAAATGTGACATTCCAGGATCAGAAATTGTGGCTTTGGCTTGTTTAGTATAAGAGGGACGCTGTCTCATTTGCTCTGCTTTCCATATAGTACAGTCTCTCTTTATGTGTCCCTGTTTGTGGCATCTGAAGCACATCCTGGTTTCCTTCCTGTGTAAGCTTGTGTCTGTAGCTTTAAGAGCTGTTCTGGTTTCAGTTTCTGTATCTGTATTTTCAGTATCTGCTTACTTTGCTGATACTCATCTATGAGCCTGATCTTTACAAATGCTAGTGTCAAATCTGTCTCAGGCTGTGTCTCTAGTGCATTAATCGGTGCAGTGTATGTATGGGGTAAGCTGCACAATGACATGGCTGCTGCCTGACTTTCTGTTATATTCCCGGTGACTGATCTAAGTTGTGTGATCACATCTACCAAGGCATTTTTATGCTCTCTCATGCAGTCTTTTCAATACATCTCACATGCCTTTCACTGTATTCTCACTGTGTATGTGAATAAGCTGATCATCATCTACCTGTCTGTTTTTCCTGTCCCAGTTCTGATTATTATCCTGTGGCCTCTCTGTAGTGATAACTTACTACAAGTCATCTCTGGATAATAGCATTTAAACTTCCATAGCTGATAATTGTCATTGTTCAGCTTGGCCACTGAAAGTTTAAAGTGATACTGCAGGCAAAGGTAATTGTTACAGCATTGCATTTGGCACTGTCCTAAATTGTTTTCCATTTTTAAATTGAAGAAGAAATGGCCGAGATATCGGGGTTTACAGATTCATCCAATAACATTCTATTTCTATATCTGGGACAGGTTTGCTGATCTCTCCCTCCTCCCTCCGCCTCTTCCTCCAGATTCATTACATTGATGTCAGCGCAGAGAGCTGCTTTTTATGCAGCATCACATATCCAAGGGCCACTTTTTCCAGAGGAGCAATCATCAGGTGAAACCGTAAACCCTGATATCTCTGCCATTTCTTCTTCAATTTAAAATCCTGGGCTGATTTTTTGGCTCAAGTCCGCCACTGAGCGGAATCCTTAGCTCCGTATCCCAATACAATGAAGCATCCTCCATTTTAACATCAGCCCCTGTTAAGAACCTTGTTCCCTGGTGGAACGAGGGTAGGGTGGTAGAACGGGTAGGCTCCATATTCCTTAGAGAAGAGCTAGCTTATGCTATGATTCACAATGATAGCAATAAAACATGAAGCCCTTCATGGGTATGAATCATTTTTCAGGCTTTGGCCAGGAAAAAAGCAATTTGATCCATCATGTTGTAAAAGAACATCAACAGTACACTGCTTAACATTCAAACTGATGTTTTCAATTTGTGGTTCACATGTATCACATAAATGTAAGACTATGTTCTGCATATAACTAGATCAAGGTTGCTCAATGGTGGCTCAACCGGGATTTAGTTTGCAGAGCGTGAAGACAAAATCTACTAAAATGTGATATATAATGTGTAGAGATGGGTGAACCAAAGCCACAATTTTTGGGTTCATATCAAGCATTGTGAGTACGGGTCCCCAAATGCGAGCACAGATTTAAAATTTGACCCGAACTCAGAAGGAGGCTTTGCAGCCAATCACCCTTCTTCCTGCCATAGCAACCATTGGCCAGACGGGGCACATGACCCCACTGTATAAAAGGCGGGGGTCCGCATCCGCTATCATGCTGGTGCTCTGCAGTAAGTAGGGAAAGGTGCAGGGTGTGGATGCTGAGGGACAGATAGGGCTTTATTATTTTTACTCTTTAGTACCACTTGCTCAAACCACTGGTGTGTCAGTACTCTTTAATACAATATGCTCAAACCACTGGTGTGTCAGTACTTTATTACTACTACGAGTATCCACTAGTTCAGGGCACATATGTGTGCACTTGGGTGAGACTACTCTGTAATACCAATTGTTAATGGAGTATCCACTGGTTCAGAGCACTTGTGTGTCAGTGCTATTAAATACCACTTGCTCAAACCACTTGGGGGTCAGTACATTTTTAATACCACTTGCTCAACCCACTGGTGTGTCAGTACTCTTTAATACAAATTGTTAGCAGTATCCACTGGTTCAAGGCACTTAAGGCCCCCTTGAAAAAAAAAACATTTTTGTGTAATGTCCACCGGTTCAGGGCACTTGTGTGTCACCACAGTTTAATACCATTGTTCAGGACACTTGTGTGTCACTACAGTTCAAAACCAATTGTTCAGGCCACCTGTGGGTTGCTACAGTTTAATACCAATTGTTTAGGCCACCTGGGGGGTCACAAAAGTTAAACACCAATTGTTCAGGACACTTGTGTATCAGTACGTTTTAAAACCACTTGCTAAAACTGCTTGGGTGTTAGTACTCTTTAATATCACTTGCTAAAAAAACTTAGGTGTCACCAGTGGCGTATCCCCTGGTTCAGTGCAATTAAGGCCCTCTTGAAAAAAACATTTTTGTGTAGTGTCCACTACTTCAGGGCACTTGTGTGTCATTACAGATCAATACCAATTGTGCAGGGCACTTGTGTGCCCCTACAGTTTATTAACAATTGTTCAGGCCACTTGGGGGTCACTACAGATTAATACCAATTGTTCAGGGCACTTGGGTGCCAGTACACTTTAATACCGCTTTCTCAAAACACTTTGCTGTCACTACTCGCTAATACCAATTGTTAGTGGAATATCCACTGGTTCAGGGCACTTGTGTGTCACTACAGTTTAATACAAATTGTCCAGGCACGTATGTGTCACTACTCATTAAGACCAATTGTTAGTGGAGTATCCCCTGCTCTAGGGGCTTTAAGGGTCATATTTATGTCATATTCCAACCACCCAGCTCCCCCCCCCCTCCTATTTGGTCTCTAACACTATTAATACACTAGTATTTTTTTTTTATTTATTGTATGTATGTATTTCTTTAATCTCTTATTATTTTGAGTACATTCCCCAGCCTTATTTGTACAGGGCAATAACCCAGATGTCTAAATTCAGGTCCCTAGTAATGTGTGCCATTGAAAACACCATAGAACAGGCAATGCCTTGCTCTGTGTCCAGTGTTTCATTCCCACATCAATCTCCTTGGATATCTTAGCATTTGAGTCTAGAGTTACACATGAGAGGCAAAAGGAGTTCAGGAAGATAAAAACACAGTGATTGATTCAACGGATCAGTAAATGGAAGATATTTGTGTTACTAACATTGAAAGGTTGCCCTGAAAAAGGGAACATGGGAAACCTGCAGCATGTAGATCATGAAGGATATTGCTGTCCTCACACATGATAAACAGATCCTTGTGATTTGACACTGGTTTTCCCCTTGTGCAGTATAAGTGGTTGTTTATTCCATGTTTGATTAATGCTCAATGATTTACCGGTACATTGCTTTCTATTAGCTCCATAGAAGTTCTATTGAAGATGTTGTCATTTAGCAACACTTTATTGTATTTGCAGCCTCTATTGTTTATCTATTGTCAGTTGGCTTATTTCTTGGTCCTATTGGACATGTCATCTCTGGATGGATCTATATATCTTGCCTGTAGTTTTCCAGCTTCCCTAGTGCTTGTAAGCCAGCCCTTCTTTTCTCTAGAAGCCATCTTTCCTTATGTGATCTATGGCCATCCTCCTAATCAGCCCTTCACTTTGTACAGCTTGTAGGTCATTTTTTTTTCTCACATCATCCTTCACTAGATAGTGTGGCTTTGTTGCTGAACATATCTGTGTAGCAGTGTGATTTAATGTCAGAATCTGCCCCCTCATGCTGCATCAGTTCAATTGGCATTTTTCTTGCCCCCATTGCTGTTCCTTATTTTCTGATACAAGCGCATTCACTGTACTCATTATCAGGGCTGGATTATGCGGATGGTGCAAGGGGCGTGCACCCCGGGGCTTCCACCACTTGTACTGCAAAGGGGGCCTCCACCAACCTTTGGGTTATGGTCTGGTCAGATTTTCAAGGCCAACAACAAAGCTATCGGTGGCAGTGGGGGTGCGCCTAGACAAGCTTTTTTTTTTTGTTTTTGCAAACCTGCAGCCAAAGCCGCCACAGGGCAGGAGGGAGAGTCTAGAGCAGCAAAGCCACCATCAGCAATGCTACAGTGATGGGTGTGTGCAGAGATGTCAATCGGTGGCCACTCACTGCACATAAGCCACCAAGCACAGCCACTGGCAGCTCAATGCAGAGAACTGTTTTCTGCTGGACCAGCCGGGCGACAACACAACCCCCACCCAGAATGTGACACAGGAAAAGTTTGGGAAGTTCAGATATGCTGTGAGCAACTCCATCCCCCCTTTCTCGTTTCATGTTGGGCTGTGTGTGACTGGATGAATAATGGCGGGAGGGCACCAGGGGGTGCTGCTGCCATGGCCAGGAATCCATATGGCCACCAATTAAACATCAGACTGCATCAGGTTAGTGCTTTTATGAATACTGGGCAAAGGCTTTAGCAAAATAACAAACAGGCCATTTTGGGGCACTTGGCCGGCGATATAAGGTGACTACCATCTTTCTGGGTATAGGATCAATTTAAAGAGGAACTCTGGTTAAAATGGCTGGATTCCAAAATTAATATGCAGTAGCAGGGCAACCCAGGCCAGGCTGCCCCGCTGTGCATCACACACTTTCTACTCATGGTGCCTTGGAGGTCACTGTAAATAGTAACCCCTTATCAGTGGCGGAATAAGGTAAAAAATCAGCCCTTAGACGATCTTGTGAGAGCCCTTAAATATTATATCTCCACTACTTAGACCTTCTGCAGCACTGATTCCTTGTTTATCATACTGAGGAGCCTCGAAAAGGTCTAGTGCCAGCTAAGTCTACCATCAGACAATGGATTAGACAAGCAGTGATTAAGGCCTGAATCTCCAAAGGGAGGAATCTTCCTTTTTCAGGTTATGGCTCATTCTACCTATCGGAGCTTCCTGGTCTTTTCAGCACTAGGCTTCAGTAGAGCAGGTCTGCAAGGCTGCTACCTTGTCTACAGTTCATACATTTACCAAATTTTATAAGGTAGACATTAGTGCCCCAGCAGATGCCGCCTTCGGTAGGGGGGAACTGGGGACAGAGCCCCCCAACAATATCCAGCCTTGAGAAAGAGCCCTAGAGGCTCGGAACGCGTGGGCTTGCCGTGGGGATCCAGCTATGCCTGTCACACAGTAAGATTCATTTATTTGTGATTTGTTGTGTATTTCATTGTTTGGCACCTTGCACTTGCAGTCTTGCTGGGCCCGCTCCATGTTAGGGGTCCTGCTATCTAACATTGATGCATTTTGATCACAGTATTTAGCACCTTATTAGATGAGTTAGTTATGGAACTTCACTATTTAGTTTAGTATATTATATATGTATATTTGGCTTGCTGGCTCCCCCATGTGGTTGATTACGGTATGGCACCATGATTTGCTGTAATTTTACATGTTTTTAATGTATTTGGCAATAAAGATTTTGTATATTAAATTAACCATTGTGTGGAGTGCAAGTGTTAGTCCCCTGGGACCCTTATGGGAAGTGTTTGGAGGACTTCCCAATACTCTTTCTGTGCAATTGCAGTAGGGCCCCGGTAATAGGGCAGTGCACCCCGTAGTTTTACCTTTATCAGAGTATTACAACAATTGGTGCCACCTGCAAATACATTGTTTCGGTAGAAAAGTGGTAATGAGCTCTTCAGCTGAGGTTTAGAGGTTGAGATTTTTCAGAATGGCTGACTCCTCAGGTTAGAGGAATAAATCATCACTTGGGATTCCCACCCTGGATCAAGGACATTGCTTGTTGATGTCCCATTCGTATCTGATTCAGTGACTCCCTGCAGTGGAATATGAGATAAAATTGAATTCTGTGATTCTCACATGTAGAAATGATTTATCTCATTTTTCACTCCAGGACGTCACGCCCACCCTATTTGCTAGGCTGCTATATCCATTCCTTTTTGCCATAGCCTTAGTATATATAGTGCTTATATGGTTACTTGTATATATGTAAATATGTAAATAGTTTGAGCATTTGCATTAAAAAGAAAGGAAAGGAAAAAAGGAGGAAAAGAGAGGAGTTCTATCGTGTCTCCTTGTTTTCCAACTAAATGTGGGATCTCTTAGGGTGCCGTCATGCAGAGAGCAGCCAGAGGTATATATAGGCAGGGAGGAACCAAACCTTTTTATCTTGTAGTCCCGCCCTTTGGACGAGAGTTAGCCCATTCGTATCTGGTTCATTGATGCCCTGGAGTGGAAAGAAATCAATTCAGGTGAGAATCACAAAATTGTATTTTTTTATTTAACTCTCTCACTTTTGTAATTGCTGGATACTGCGGCGCCTCCGCGAGCCATGGCACTCATTTATTATTTGCATTAGGAGTGTGGGGGGGGAAATACGAACATACCTGTGAGTAATGAGAAGATTGCTGATTGCTGACAGACATGAACCCATCTTGAATGAGGCTGTCTTGTTGTAAGAATCTCTTTTCTGTTATCTCAGGTAATGGAGCCGCATCAGTCATCTGCCATTAGATTCCCATTCCTCACATATGGCCCCAATCTGGGCAGGTAAGTGAAAGTGATTGCTGACACGATGCAGATATTTCAGAGCCACGATACATATGTGATGCGGATGCGCGATCCGTACGCCATCCTCGGACCAACACAGAGAAATTCCATGAATTGCCTGCTCACGTATGCAGTGCTATTTCACAACTGATTTTTTTTATTCTTATCTTAAACAGAGATGTCATTTTCCGCTGGCAGTACTAAATGTGTACCTAAATCCTCAAAGGAAAGTCTGTCTGTATGGGTGGGGGTGGGGGGAAGATAGATTTCAGATGCCAAGAGGAAGACTGACAAGTAGGAGAGATGCCGCATTGCAGTCATGATGGGGCCCCCTGATTTCATGACTCCCAATGAGATTGCTGCACCCCCTGCAAGAGTTGATGTAGCACGCTGCTTCTTCCTGACCCTGTAAGGGAGTGTTCTGATCATGGCTTCCTCACTGGGAGTGAAGCATAATGCATGCACAGTCCAGAACCTTAGATGTTGTTATGGTTGTCAGTATACCTCCTTAGTTCCAAAGTTCTATCTCATTCCAGCCAGCAGCCTGCTTCCAGGATTTCTCACACCATTGCCTGATATGAATCAGCGATCTCTGGTACCCTGTGCAACCCAACACCCTGTGATCTTCAGCCATCCTGGTATTCTGCCATACCCTAAGTATGGGTGAGTTGGCAGTGTGGGGGTGCAGGCAGTGGGTGGGGGTAGGTGGTGTATGGGCAGGGACGGGCTTATCATTTCTGGGGCCCCATGCAATGTTTTGTCCGGGGGCCCTAATCAAAGGCATCTTTATATAACGTAAAACAATATTAAAGAGGAACAAGTCCCAAGATTTTCAATATCTTGATTTTGTTCCTCTTGCTGGGGGCATCCTGATTTGGGATGCCCTGTGTGTGCGCCAGGCAGAAACAGACTCTCTGTTTCTTCACTGCTCAAGGCAACGGGCTATGTCTAAATCAGCTTTCTTTCTCATGTAGCTTTGGCACTGCCAGCATCCCCATATTACACTAGTATAACAGTAAGCTGCTTCCAGCTACCTGAGAGGTGGGGGCCCAATGCAAATGGTTTGCATGGTGGCAAAGCACACCTAAGTATTCCTAGTATCCTTGTGTATTCCTGGCATCCTGTGATCACCTTTGCTCTGACTAGGCTTGCTCATATTATTCCTTGAATCTGCCCTTCAGATTAACTACACCTGCTCTCTTGATCTGATGCCCCGGTTTGACCCTTATCCCATTCTGCTCATGTGCTTGTCACTGTACTTGTACTGGCCATGGCTTGTACACTGATTAAGCTCCTCACCAGCTTCCTAAGGACCCTAAGCTTTCCAGGACCTCACAACCTGGACCTCTCCTGCAGCCCAGTCTATCCTCCCCTAAGGGGGGGGGGGGGAGTGAAAACATAGGAACTTGTAGGCCAAGATTTAGTAGAATCAGAAACTCCCTGTCCAGACAGAGTAGGCCTGTGACATTGGACTAAAGCTGGAAGCTGGAGGAAAGGTTAACTTTCAGCTTCCACATGTCAGTATATACTGGTTTCAAGGAAGCAATAATCTATAACATCCTCTCACGAATGTCATCACTAAGTGCATAGCTGACTGACAAACTATGGGGGCTATATAAGAATGGATAGCGCCAGGTAGCGCCTCGTAGCGGCAGGCAGTGTCTGGTGAACGCCGGGCACTGTAGGCAAAACCGCATTTAAGAAAGCGAATCTGGTGAGCGCCTCTAACAGCGCCATGTAGCGTCACATGTATTATTACTGGCGGCTCAGCGTATAGTGCCAGAGCTCTAAGCTCGGGAGTGCCATGTAGTAACTGTCACTCTGTAGCGCTCTCCCATACATTTTATTGGGGCTTCATTAGTTGTGTATAAATAGCGTGTTTGGCAATTTAATTTTTTTTTTTGCTCAAATCATTGTGTCACCTCTCCTGGCTGCAAACAAACACTTTTAGACATTTTTTGGGCTTTTTATTTTTATGCAGAATTGTCATTACAGGTCTGGCACTAAGCACACACCCCTCAAGTGTCCCGATTAGGGCAGGACAATCCCACTTTGGGACCCTTATCCCACAGTGATCTAATGTGTACCAGAAACCTGTGCGGTTGGCGGTGATTATGGCAGCCACCGGGACACACAGGAGGTGGCTGCAGTGCTCTGCACAGCGTAATAGGCTGGGGGGGGAAGTGGAGCAGAGGAGGCAGCTGCAGTGGGTTGTGGGGGCAGAGTTATATCAGGCCTGAGAGGCTGTGAGCTGTTGCTCGGGGTGATGCTTAGCTGTCGCTGTGCGGGGTTGTTGCCACCGAAAGCTGAGTGTTTAGTCGTGAGCAGTGTGGCAATGTGGCAAGTTGAAATGGGAGGTGGGGGCGAGGAGATGAGAGAGACACTGTGTGCATGCATGCATGGGGCTTGCCTGTGTGCATGGAGCTTGCGTGTGTATGGAACTTGAGTGTGGGCATACATGTGGGGGGGCTTGCCTGTGTGTGGGGGGGTCTTGCCTGTGTGCATGTGTGTGGAAGGGCTTGCCCGTGTGTGGGGGGAGCTTTCCTGTATGGAGGTTTGTCTGTGTGCATGTGTGTGGGGGGCTTGCCTAGGTTTATGTGTGTGAGGGGGCTTGCCTGTGTGCATGCCTGTGCGTGTGTGTGGGGGGGAGGTCTGTGTGTGCACGTGTGGGTGGCTTACCTGTATGTGTGGGGGGGGCTTGCCTGCGTGCATGCATGTGTGTGGGGGGACTTGCCTGCGTGCATGTGTGTGGGGGGGCTTGCCTGTATTTTTATTATTATTGTTATTATTATTATGTAATTCTTAGGTGTTTCCCTTTATGGGGTGTGTCTGGGGGCATGGTTTAATGGTTAAAAAATTCCACAGTGCCCTATGAGCACCACCACACTTGTCCCTCTTTCCTGTTTTCAAAAGTTGGGAGGTATTGTTTAGGAGCTTTTTGGGGGACAGAACACTCCCCAAAATGAACATGCAGAGTGCAAATCTCCTTCTGTAATAAGTAGAGTGCAAGCTGCTCATCCTTCAGCCCTCAAACAATTTAATATGCAGAATGTGGGCCTGTGGCCCCCCGGAGGCTCCTCTGGCACTCTGGAGGGTCAGTGCAACATTGTAGGTATAGGGAAACTGTTAATCCCATTTTTTAATAACATTTTTTTATAGGGCCTGTAAGGTGACCAGTGGCCACCCGGTACCATATAGCTGGATGTGTGATGGAGGAGTTTGATTTATTCAGGATATAGCTTGAGTTATTATATTATTACATGACAGAGCAGGGTGTTATTTGAGATATATATGATTATTTAGTGATTTATCTGTATGGTGGTTATATTTATAGCTCTAGTATATTCTGTATGTCAGACTTTATGAGCTTGTATTTGGAGCACGTGCAATATTTTCATGAGGTGATGGTGGGGGGCGCCCAGATATTGTGTAACTGGCATTTTAACATTGTGATTTACTGTATTTTCATTTTGTATTTATTGTAGGTATTATCCATCATATTTAATAACTAGTGGTGGTGCTTGACCGGGGGGGGGTCTCTTGGGTTTGTTATGAATTGCAATTGCTGGACCCTCACCTCCTGGCTGCTAGTGGCAAATCTTTAATATTGCACTTGCACTTTGTTTTAGATATGAACTTAAAGTGGAACAAAACCCAATTCCAGAGTCTAAAAGAGGGTCGGATGAAACCTTGAGGATCGTGGGTAAACTAACCTCATTCCACTGCTCTTCCCGGTATCTCATTATATAACTAGTGAAGTCGGGATTGAGATGCCCTAGAGACAATGACTGAAACCCAGGATACATCCCAGATTTCATTCCTCTTTAAAGAGAGCCTCCACCATAAAATGTTTTTTTCTAGTCCAACTCCCACACGTTAAAGGGTCTGTAAACCCAAACGAATAAAAGGTACTCCCCTTTCTCCCCCACAACAGCCTTTGACGCGCCCATTGCTAAAAAAAACTCCCTATTTCTAAAAAGAAGTCCCATGGTGAGCACTCTGGAATTCCTAGGTGTGCAACCAAAGCTTGCTATTTGTCGTGTACCTTGCGTCAGTCACAATGACTTTGCACCCCCCCAACTCTATTCCCTGAAAAAGTCAAGGCAGTGACTGGTTGGGAGATGCTGCAGGAGAGAAAAAGCGACTCCCTTTTTTTCCATTTAGGATTACAGAACCTTTAAATCTACTTATTGTCACCAGTTTTGGAGGACGGTGCCCCTCTTCCTTGGTCTGGCAGCCAATTACACCACACCAGCTTGATGAAGTAGGCTCCGTGACCCACGGAACGCGTGGCTCTGGCTGAGGTCATAGGCGATGAGGGAGAACTCTCCTAACATTGGTTTGATGTTGTGGCTATTTGCACCTTGCTTATGATTGATTAATATTGGTTATTGTTTATGGATAGTTGCTTTGCATCATTTGGTGTATATATTTATACTTGTGAGGTATAGATTAATACATGTTGATATATATTTCTTTGGTACAGCACTTGGCACTTGATCAAATAGGGTATGTATGGCATATTGGATGTGGTGGTTTTTTTATACATATTTAATTGTGATTAGTAATTTGAGATATGGGTATTTGATTTATTTATTTAGAATGTAGGATCCAGATCATAGGCGAGTTTGCACTATTATATATAGTGTTATTATCGTTGGTATTATTGTTACTTATTCAGACTCTCCTCTCCACTGTTGGCCTCATCTATATGTTTGTTTGTCTTGTGTGATTTATGTATTTTAGTGGTTTTATGTATTTTAGTAGATGGTTTTAATGTGTTATTTGTTGCTTAATTGTTTTTGCTCATAATAAAGATGCAATCTATTTTATCATATACATTGGTGTGCCTCCCTATGGAATTTATTGGTCTAGCATTTAAAGGTGTATATATATATATATGGGAGTGTCACCGGGAGTGTCACCCAGTATTGTTATATGTTGGGTTACATGATTTGAGGTTTGTGCAGGCTGGGGCTTTTCAGTATGAAGTTACACCACACTGTTGTCACCACTCTTGGCTCCACAACCTCAGGCAAAGAGAAGCATTCAGACCTGGCCGGTGAAATCGCCATCAAGTAAGTTCAGCTTCAGTGAAAAAAAGAGGGTAATGTCCTATGACAGAGGTGAATATAAATGTTATAACATGACAATTTGGCAACTTGAGAATCTTGACAGTCATCAGCAGGGCCTGCTAGGGCCTCTACTTGAGTAGGGTACTAGGGAAATTCAGAAAAGTAAAAGCTGATGGACCCCCCTTTGGGCTAACCCTGGGCTTCCGGAATTCGAGACGGTGCAGGATCCACAGTTCTGGAGTAGAAGAGGGGTACATCAGCTGGGCCAACTTTACAAAGAGGGGGTACTGGTGTCCTTTGCTCATCTCAAAGAGAGCTTCCACTTGTCTAACCGAGATTTTTTCCGTTACTTGCAGATTAGACATGCCCTGAACGCTCAGTTCTCCAGGGTGGGCCCAAGGGTGTCGGTTTCGCAGGTGGAGAATGTGGTTAGAGATTCGAACCTGGAAAAACGGTCTCCACACTATACAAAAGTTTGCTGGGTGAGCTGCGGTCCCCTAGGGAAGGGATCAACATGAAGTGGCAGGCTATAGACCAGAGCCTGGACCAGGACGATTGGGAGGAGGTGCTGGATAATCTGCATTCTTCGGTGGTAGAGGCGAGAGACAGAATGATCCAGACCAAGTCATGTGGAATACACGCTGGCTATTGGGGGGAGGTAATGGACCGGATCGGCAAAATAGTGGGATTTCGCATAAGGGGATCTGTTTCGCTATGCCTTCTGGGAGTGGTGGAGCCGCTGTCGGAGCTCAGTACATTGAAAGCGCTGCTTCGGCTGCTGCTCTTTTATGCCCGGAAGTGCATACTGATAAACTGGAAGCACCCGGCTAAGCCGTCTGTGCAGGCATGGAAAAGGTTGGTTAATCAGCCATGTATAAATTGACATATGAGGCGAGAGGTGTGCCAGACAAGTTTACCAAGGTCTGGGATCCCTGGTTACAGTGCCAAGATACGGCCTCTGATGATGGCTGAGGTGAGAACATGTCGCATCACGGTGCTTATGGCTCTTATGGCGATATGTGGAGCAGAGGAATATGATTGTGGATCTACATCCAATCCTGGGGGGAAGTGGAGAGAGGTGGAGCGTTAGCCTCTATGTAGGAGAGTGAATACCCGGCGGTGCCTTTAACCATTTTCTGCTCATTTGGGTCTCCCCAGAAGGGTTTCTTATCTTGTAGGGCTTGAGTCCGGAGTGAATGTCGTGGTGTAGTGTGTATGGACGTCTTTTGTGTAAGTAGGCCAGATTGCTATTAGGCGCCTGTGGCGTCTTGTTGCTGTAATGCATATTTTATTGTATGTCATGTATTTACCTTTCATGCTAAATAAAAACTTAAAAAAAAAAAAAGCTGATGGAATTCTTTTGGGAGTTTGGTGTTTGTTTAAGACAGGATAAATCACCACAAGCACACAAGAGTCTAGAATCAGATCGGATCAGTACAGCAAGGCCAGATGTAGCCACGGGTCAAAGCAGGGAGTAAGATATACCCAGGAGGCGCACCAAGATGCATAGTCAGATTTATCCAAAGGTCAAAGGTGCATTGTCAGATGTAACCAGGGGTCAAAGACAAAAGTGTGTAGTCAGATGTAGCCATGGGTCAGAGCCGCAGTGGATAGCGAGATGTATCTCAAGAATCAGAACCAGAGTGGTTAATGAGATGTAGCCTTAGGTCAAAGCCAAAGCAGATATGGCCACAGGTAACAGCCGAAGCAGATTTGAGACAGAACCCACGGTTACATGAGGCCAAAGGTCACAGCCAGAGCATATAGTCACATAAACTAAGGGTCAAAGCTGGAGTGGAAAGTCAGAAGTAGCCAAGGGCCAGACCCGAAGTGGGGTCAGAGCTTGAACAGGTAGTTATACAAAGACAAGGAGCCGGAGTTAGAAGTCAGACATTGCCAAGCAAAGAAAAAAAAAGGGGTCAACAGCTGTACAAATGCAAAAAGAAGGAGGTTCCAGAAAAGCAATGAATTATAAAATCAAAATAAATGTATTAAAATCATTATCATTAAACTGTTTGCCAAAAAATCTAAAATGTGGAGACCCACGTGATGGCGACAGTACAAAAATGTGGCCCTGCAACACGTTTCGGGGGATCGCCCCCTTTAGTCATGCTGTAACAATTTGTGAACCTCAACGTGCATCTCCTTCCTGGAACCTTTTTTATTTTTTTGCAGACATAACCAAGTGTCAGATCTGCAGTGGGTTGTCAGGCATAGCGTAGAGTGGACATCAGATACAGCCAAAAAAAATCAAACCCGTTTAGGGAGTCATAGTCAAGGGTCCGAGATTGTTTGGTTGGTTGAATGAATGAAGACAAAGGTCAAAACCTGGCTTATCTAGGTAGGCTGAGCCCAAGCCCGGGGACAAGTACACCAGTCCCGGCCCTCCTACAACCAACCCTGGTTGGTCCTCATTCAATCAACCAAACAATCTCTGACCCTTGACTGATGGCAGGCCAAAGGAACAAGGACCAGGAAGGCTGGCATCATCTGAGAGCCAGAGGCATCCCTAAATGTGCATTTATGTGTGAAGACTTATAGGCCTTACACTTATTTTATGTTGCGTTGTGTGTTTCATCTACAATATCCCTCAGTTTTTTTTTTCTTTAAAGTATCCATTACTAGTTATATTCCGAGATGTTTTCCTATTGCTGTCCTGGGCTCCCTTCTCGGTTCTCCACTTGACTGACTTCCATGCCTCAGCGAGAAGGGAGGGACCCTGTAAAATCATCGCGGGTAACAAGCGATTTTTTGTTGTTAGCAACACATCCTATCACTTTCCATTGTACAGGTCCATGAGACGCCGCTACAGAGGGAACTGTAAATCCTGGGAATTTATAGGAGAGTAAGAATACTCCCAACTTCATGGTCACTCCCAGGCTTATGAAAAAAACAGCAGGGGAGAACCTTCATGTGAGAGCTGGTACATTTCCAAAGAGGACCTGTGGCAACAAAACACCAACTGATACCCGGGTTCAAATGCAGAGTTACTCATCCTTGTGCCATTTGATGCCTTTCTATTGGCTATAGAAAACAATGAGGTTGATTCAGAGCCTGGTGAGAAAACTTTTAGGAGAGAAAACTGCCATTCACTTTCACTGTCTACTGGATGTAAATTTTGACCTGGTTCTGAGTCAGCCCCAAGGTAGACAATGAAAGTGAATGGCAATATTCTCTCCTAAAAAAAGAAGCAAGTTTTCACACCAAGGCTCTGAATAGACCCCAATGTGACTATAAACACAATCTGTTCAAATCTTCTGGATATAGGAGCATGTGATTCCCATGGAGGGGTTCTGGCTGGCAGTCACAAGTAATTATTTACTACAGGCAGGCTGGATTAGGAGGGATGTGCAAGGGCCCCGGGGCCTCCACCACTTACCCTGCAAAGGGGACCTCCACCAAACTTTGGATTATGGTCTGATCCAGGAGGCTTTTTAGTCTTACAATCTACGGGACCGGCAACAAAGCTATCGGCGGCAGTGGAGGCCTCGCGCTCGCCTGGGCAGCCAAAGCCACCACAGGGCAGGATGTAGAGTCTAGAGCAGCAAAGCCGCCGCCAGCAATGCTACAGTGATGGGTGCAGAGCTGTCACTGCACATAAGTCACCAAGCACAGCCGCTGGCAGCTCATTTCCTGGTTGTTGCGTGGTGGGCGTCTTTGGGCAGCGTCCATTGTTTTCATTGAACGCCGGCCATATGGGTCCCGTCCACCGACGCCGGTAAGCATGAGTGTATGTGTGAGTGAGTGTGTGTGAGTGGCCACGGCGGGAACAGCAGTGAGGGCAGACTGGCTGCCCGGGAACCAGTGCAAGTGTGTGGGCGGCTGGGGGGGTAACAGCAGCGGCAGGCAGGCAGGCAGGCATGAATCGGGTACCCTGCCTGCCTGCTGCCTAATTATTGTGCAGTGTTGGCGGGAGGGAGTGGAATGAAGGATGCCCCCACCCACTGGCTGCACTGAGGGATGCCCCCACCTACTGGCTGCACTGAGGGATGCCCCCACCCACTGGCTGCACTGAGAGATGCCCCCACCCACTGGCTGCACTGAGGGATGCCCCCACCCACTGGCTGCACTGAGAGATGCCCCCACCCACTGGCTGCACGGAGGGATGCCCCCACCCACTGGCTGCACTGAGTGATGCCCCCACCCACTGGCTGCACTGAGGGATGCCCCCACCCACTGGCTGCACTGAGGGATGCCCCCACCCACTGGCTGCACTGAGGGATGCCCCCACCCACTGGCTGCACTGAGGGATGCCCCCACCCACTGGCTGCACTGAGGGATGCCCCAGTGGCTGCACTGAGTGATGCTCCCAGTGGCTGCACTGAGGGATGCCCCAGTGGCTGCACTGAGGGATGCCCCAGTGGCTGCACTGAGGGATGCCCCCAGTGGCTGCACTGAGGGATGCCCCAGTGGCTGCACTGAGGGATGCCCCCAGTGGCTGCACTGAAGGATGCCCCCAGTGGCTGCACTGAGGGATGCCCCCAGTGGCTGTAATGGGAGATGCCGCAACATACCTCTGTGGGCTTCCCCTCACTCGCTGTAATGAGAGATGCTGCTCATGGCCTGTAATGGAATGATCCTGCATGCTGTCTGTAATGGGGGGATTTTAGCACATTTGGTTCAGAATATTTTCTTTATTATTTTTCTCCTCTAAACCCTGCGTGCATGTTGTGAAACAAAAAATAAGGTGTATATATAATGTGACGCTAAGATACTTTACTGGGCCAGAAGCAGTACAGCAGGGCCGGTGTGCCCCAAAAAGTCCCGGGACGTTATTTAGCCCCAGTCCGCCCCTGTGTGTAAGGAAGGCTCAATGAGCTTGTGGAGTTAAAGACAGTTTCTTGGAAAGCATTAGCAACGCGCAAATTGATGTTTTATGTTTTTCCCAGATTTACGCTACACGTGGAATATTACAGTCTTTTTCCTTCCAAGAACAGATCGGCATTGCTGTGGATTGGAGCTGAAGCCCCAGGGTAATGTCGGCATCCAGCAGACGGTGGGGTAGAGGCTGATGATCCCAGTGCAGCCAGGATGTTTTACTAGCAGTCCAGAGCTCCGGGACTCTCCCATGCCACCGGATGATGCATTGCATGTGAGTGGCCAGATTAATGACTTGGAAGAAGTAACCTCAGCCATGCTTCTGGGTTATACGATCCCTCTCCCATCTATTTCCCATCCAGAGGAGAGGATCGCTTTTCACCGCTTGCTTTATGACTTGAAGGTAAATTCATCCACATATGCACAACTGTTAATTCCACCAAAATATTAGGATTCTATAAGTTTCATTGGTCTACCCTACTTACCTGTGATTCTACACCAGTGCATGAGTGGCCCTGGGCCCTGTGCTCCATTTAATGGTGCCATTCTCAGGCAGTGTGAGGGGCAGGAGGGGTTCTTGGACCAAGGGTGGGTGTCGCTGAAAGAGGTGTGGGTGAGGTGCATTTACTCTTAAGGTGGACCAACACCCATTTCCCACTATCAGGTTCATTAAAGCGGACCTTCACCCTGAATAAGAGTCTATCTTATATGTTTCCCACACCCTGTACATACAGATTGCTCACATTAAAAATCATCCTACCTGCATCTACTGCATGTTCTGGGCCTTTAAACATCCAAGATGGTGGCTCATGGAGCACCAGGCAGCCTGCAAACAGGAAGTGTCTTCTGACTGTGTCGCTCTGCATTCTGGGATTGCTGTACTTTCCCTGACCCATGCTCTCCTCTCCTCAGTATGTGATGCTACTGAGACAAGATTATCAGGAGAGACTTAAAGAACTTAATTTGTACAGTCTGGAGGAAAGAAGGGAGAGGGGGGACATGATTGAGACCTTTATATATGTGAAAGGATTGAATAAGGTTCAGTAGGGAAGTGTTTTTAAGAAGAAGCTTAATGATAGAACAAGGGGGCCCAACCTGAAGCTAGTCGGGGGGGAGATCAGGAGCAATGTTAGAAAATATTATTTTACAGAAAGAGTAGTAGATGCTTGGAACAAACTTCCAGCAGAGGTAGTTGAAAAATCAACAGTCACTGAATTTAAACATGTCTGGGATAAGCACACATCTATCCTAAGATAAAGAGAGCATACAGTATACACATAAGGGCAGACTAGATGGACCGTATGGTCTCCTTCTGCCGTCAACCTTCTATGTTTCTATGTTTAAGATGGCGGCGCCCCTATCCTAGAGTCCTGAACAGAGTTGCAGTCTGATGGGGGAAAGAATAATAAGTAAGGGACTAAAAACGTAAAATATATTAATTTCAGATGCTGGGGAATAGTTTTCTAAGGATTTGGGCTTTTCATTAAATAATGCTGAAGGTCCAGTTTAAGACAGTCTGGGGGGGGGGCATCCAGAAAGCAGGTCACCCCCAAGAATGCCCTATATTCTTACCTTAACCTTGATTGGTCACTGGCTTTCACATGGGTAGTGGGCTTTTTTTTATTTCAGGATGCGGGAAAGCCCTGCCCATGACCCACCCAAGTGACCACCAATCACGAGGCTGTATTCTCAGCAAGGCTCAGGAATAAGGTAAGTATATCAGGCTTTCTGGGGGGTTATACGAGAGGGGGGCTCCAGCATTCTGGTTGACCCCCCCGCCAGACTTAATGCAGCAGTACCAACGCTCGCACCCAGCAGCGGGAAAATGGGTGTTGGTCTGCTTTAAGTTACTTCTACCATTCTTCATTATCCAGAAGCTTCTTTCATTATCCTCTGCGGCCATGGAAGGAGTGGGGGGACACATGTCTATTCTTCTCTCTAGATGCCGTGAGGGACAAGGTATCCATCGCAGGACATATAGGAATAATTCAAGTCATAGTCCAAAGTACAAAAAACACACACTGCGGTCCCAGTACACCGCACATCAGACAATACCCAGATCAGCACCAATTACCCCACAATGATCACTTATTAATCACATAAATATCCACAAAATAATCTTTAATTCATAAAAATTAAAAACACAAATATTACATCACAAACAAGACAAACAGGGCCACAGCAGGAGCATCACGATTCATACCTAAATCCCAGAATATATCATATACCGTATATACTCGAGTATAGGTCGATCCGAATATAAGCCGAGGCACCTCATTTTACCACAAAAAACTGGAAAAGGTTATTGACTCGAGTATAAGCCGAGGGTGGGAAATGCAGGCTGTGGATGTGATGACAGCAGCCATTAGGGACTCAGGTATAGGGGTCCAAGGGATGAAAAGGGGGCCCGGCTAGGTGGCCCTAATAATGGCCACTCTGACCTGAGACATGCAGGTTGCCACACTATTACTGCTGGTGTTGCTTATAGGCCCTGGATATCATATGTGTGCTCACTTGGCATCATTAACAGTTAACAACAATTACAAATAAAAAAAAACCCAGTGGTCCCCCCCACACTTACCTGTTGTTGCGCGCTGGCCACCTCCGTTCCCTCTGCCGCCGCCACTGCCTCCGCCGCCTCCACTGCCTCCGCCGCCGCTCTTACAAACGCGCGCTGGCCACCTCCGTTCCCTCTGCTGCCGCCACTGCCTCCGCCGCCGCTCTTACAAACGCGCGCTGGCCACCTCCGCTCCTTCCGCCGCCGCCGCTCTCACAAACACGCGCAGGAACTTCCTGGTTGTTGCGCGCCGGTTGGTGGGCGTGCCCCATGTGGTCGGCGTCCAATAGAAACAATGGACGCCTCCCACCAACCTGCGCGCAACAGCCAGTAAGTGTCAGTGTGTGTGAGAGCGGCCACTGACTCAAGTATACGCCCTAGGCGGCTTTTTTCAGCCCAAAAAGTGGGCTGAAAAACTCGGCTTATACTCGAGTATATACGGTATCCAAAAAATTCATCCATATTAAAACAACAATGCTAATAATCAAAGTGCTAATAGTGCCAATACAGTACAATAATGAAAGAAATGGTAGTGAACAAAGCGTAACTATAAGGAATGAGATCACCTATGTGCTGTAATATTTGTGTTGTTTTTAACTTTTATGAATAAAAGATTATTGCGGTGTACTGGGACCGCAGTGTGTGTTTGTTGTACTTAGGTCTACTTAGGCCCTTATTTATGAAGGAATAGCGACAGGTAGCGACTGGTGAGCGGCCGGTAATGACGGGCCCCGCCACGAGAACGCCGGCTCCCCACCACAATCACACATTTATCAAGCCAATCCTGCTTAGCGACTGAGATAGCGCCATATAGCCACTCATTCATCATTATTCCAGCCTCAGCCCACAGCGCCAGCGTCCAACCTTGAACAGCGACAGGTATGACCTCTCGGTACCTGGCGCTCTCCAATGCATTTCAATGAAACAATCTTTAAATATTAATAATTAATTATTAATGTTTTTTTTTTTTGTTTTTTTTAAATGTGAAAAATTCTGTGACCACTTCTGCCATTTTAGATATTTTTTAAGGGAAAAAAAATAAAAAAAAATTGTACAGAATTGATATTACAGGTCTGATATTAATGTATTCATATTACTAAATTATTTAAAATACTTTTTTTTTTGGTTTCCAAAAATATGGTGGTTTGGGGGTTAAAAAACTACTTTTAACACATCGCCTCCAGCGCTCTGGGGTTTAAACATGCATTTCACAGCGCTTGAATTTTTTGAGCGTGATTTTTTGATGAATATGGTGGAAGCCGGTCGCTCTCACCAGTCGCTATCATGCGCACCCATACAGCGCGGAACCTGTCAAATAGCAACTCGTAACCTTGTATTCAACATTACGCCACACCGACTGAGTCGCTGTCAACAACCGAACAACGGCCAAGCACAGCGACTACTAGCGGGCGCTGTGAAAATACCGCTACAGTCGCTCAACTGTCGCTACATGTCGCTATTAATAAATCAGCCTCCCAGTGACACCAGATTGCCACATTGTGCCCCACTGTTATTTAAGTGGTGCGGTATCATTGCACGTAGTGCAGAGACATTTTGTAAAGTCATAGTTAAGGCGTGAACATATAAAAGGCTATACTTACCCTTTATCCCCTGTGGACGATCGCTCTTAGTCTGCCGCTCTGACACTTACCAGTGTCAAATCTTACAAATCCTGTGCCGCCTGGCCTGATCATCCACCGCTTCCATAACAATGGACCGACCCAGACCATCCATTACAAGAACTATGGCACACCCACCTGCTGGGAACGTGCGCCCAAGCAGAGAGCCGGGATGTGGACAGACGGCTGTCACACGCCGCTCCGACACCTCTGAGATCAGCCAATCGGTGATCGGAAAAGTGCCTCTGGACATGGCTTAGGCAGCGGGAATACCCTGTTTTCTTTGAAAACCAGGCCCCCGCCAAGCTGACAGCAGCCCAACGGCTGCTCGGGCTCTATGTATTTCTCCATGTGAAAGCCATTTGGGCTTCCTCAGCTCATCCCATGGGCCTACGACTCCCCCCGAGTCGTAGGCCCATGGGATGAGCTGAGGAAGCCCAAATGGCTTTCACATGGAGAAATACATACAGTACACTGAAATAAAAGTACACTGCAATGCAGGAAATAAATATAGATCACACATTAATACAAGAAACAGCATGAACATATAAAAGGCAATACTTACCCTTTATCCCCTGCAGACGATCGCTCTTAGTCCGCCACTCTGACACTTACTGGTGTCAAATCTTACAAATCCTGTGCCACCTGGCCTGATCATCCACTGCTTCCATAACGATGGACTGACGCAGCCCATCTATTACAAGAACTATGGCACGCCCACCTGCTTCAGAAAAGAAATCATAAGGTGAAACTGTAAACCTTGATATTTCCGCCATTACGTCTTCAATTTAAAAACAGAGAAAAGTTTAGAACAGTGTCAAAGTAGTCCGACCCAATGGTCTAATAATTGCCTTTGCCATGTGATCAGGGCGGCCAATCAGTTGTGAGCTATATGTAACCTATATATAACCTCGGAGAGAGAAGAAACTCTTACACTTGGATTGTGGAGCTGCTTCCCCTTTAACAAATATCAGCTTATACATGTGTCCACCCCCTGCAGCCATCCTATGTTCTTATATAGGAATATAAGTAGCTGTCTTTGAATCCAGTTATTGTAATTGGGGAATAAACTCAATGCTCCAACCATCATGCAGGGAGATCGGACCATGTACCTCGCAGCACAGCTGGAACCAATGAGCAGCTCTCTTAGAGCGCAGATTAGAACAAACAATCTGATTGTGATCACAATATGGATAATAGAAAAAATAAATATGCTTATTTCCATTGGGCCTATATCCATAACGTGCACTGACCATGTGCTGCTGCTGCTCAGAACTGTTGCATTATGTTTCTGGTGAATATGGCTATTAAAACTATTTATTAAAGGTTAAATGTCACTTGGCACGCTATAAGAGTTGGCGAGGAATCTGAGATCAGGGTGATGGAGCTGATAAAAATAATACAATTCTGGAACTAGGAAAGGTGCACAGGGGGCTCTCACATAACACTAAGGTTGTGTTTCTTACAATAGTTGTCATTCACATTTTATATTATTTAAATGGTCTGCTAGTAAGAAAAAAAAACACTATACTTACTGTACCTGACGTCCAGCAAACCCGATCTCTCACAGCCAGGACCAAAAATCATCCCAGGATTTTACAGGCCATAGCCAGCCCACCATGAGCCCATAAGCTTCTGTGTCCCATTCCCAATGTGCATCCCAGCATTGTGTTCCTATAAATGGTATGGCACGGGGTCGGCCTTTGGGATGTGCCATTGTACAGGGTGTCAATGTCAGGGGGTGTCCCACAACTGAGCCCACACACTGACCACCCCAAGCCAGCCACCGCCCGTCTACTCAGTTTACTGGTTTGCCATTTGATTAAAGTGGACCAAAACCCAGTGCGATCGGCTCGGGAATCTATAATCGATCGATTCCCACCCCCCAAAATTGGGATGCCGTGCTGTGTGAAACCCCCCCAGGTCGCCCCGCTCATTTACCCTGCTTCCCGGTCCAACAGCACATGCGCGAGCCGCAGCCGCATCCCCGCTATCCCCCTAGCAGGGCGCATGCCACCAGCAGGCATTTGTGAATGCACCGTAGGACCGGGAAGGGGTGAGTTGCGCTCGGGGATCTGGGGGGTTTCACACAGCGGGGCTCCCCTGATTGGGGTTCCCCGAGGGAAAGAACCAAAACCCAGGATAGTCAAAATCCTGGCTTTTGGTCCCCTTTAATGTAGACCAAACCAATTGATACTATATCCCTAGGGCACCCTAATGTGTGAAATCACCTGGGATCTCTGGCATGCCCACCATGCAAGCAATTCTATGGCACATTCGCAAGCTTTCATCCAATCAGCTCTATATATATTCATGCAGGGCATAGAACTCTTGGGGAGCAGGTTGCGTCCCCGGTTTCCCTCCAGCAGAGCAGTGCATCACCTGGGAAAGTCGAGGGTGTGGCCCGTACATGCACCATGGGATCGATTGCGAGGTAAGCATACCAGCGTTCCCGGGTGATTTCACACAGTGGGAACCAAGTTTCACAGTGTGGAATAGCATTAAAGTGGACCAACACCCAGTTCCCAGGCCGATCAGATCCCTCCCTGCGGGGCATCCGAAATCGGGATGTCACGCGGGGTGAAACCCCCCTGGAAGCCCACAATCCTACCTTTTCCACGTTCCAGCGGCGCATGCGCGTCCGCCGCAGCCTCCCGCTCGGCCCTGTAGCAAGGCGCGCTCCCGCGCGGGAGGCGTCGGCGGACGCGCTCTGCTTGTCTGCCGCTGCCTCTTGCTTGTCCGGCGGCGGGGATTGGCTGCTGGGGGGTTTCACACAGCGGGGCACCCCCGATCGGGGTGCCCCACCGAAGTGGACCAAAACCCAGGATAGTCAAAATCCTGGGTGTTGGTCCACTTTAATGCAGCAACAACATCATATATGTGACTGTCTGCTTGTTATGCTGATTGATAAACTTAGTTTACAAGAAAAAAAAACAGGAAGTCTTAGACAGACCATGTGACTGTATGCAAAGTGTGTTTAACCTGCTAACAGAAAGGAGCTGTGTGTCCTTTGCTCCATGCTGAGATATCTTGCTGATGTATCTTTTATGTTACTGATTATTGCTAAATAAACAGCCGTTGTTCTGTGTCCTGTGTACAGTTCTGGGCACCTGTGCTTAAGAAGGACATATCAGAACTGTAACGCGTTCAAAGGAGGGCAACGGGCAGGCTGATTCATCACTAACGCCAGGTAGCGACAGATGAGCAGGCATTTTCAGAGCGCCCGCTAGTAGTCACTGTGCTCAGCCGTGGGTCGCTAGTTCATAGCGACTCAGACGCTGTTCAGTAATGTTGAATACATTGTGAGGAGTCGCTATTTGACCAGTACAGCGCTGTATGGGAGCGCATGTTAGCGACTGCTCATAGCGACCGACTCACACCATATTCAGCAAAAACAGCCTCACAAATCTCTGGCGCTGAAAAATGCTTGTTTAAAGCCCAGAGCGCAGGAGGCGGTGTGGTTAAAGTCTGTTTTCCAGCATCTATCCACTAGTAACAAAGTAAAAACATATGGAATTACATTGTAGCAACATTGTAACATGAACACTTTAATGGCAGACCTGTAATGTCATTTCTGAAGAAATATATAAAAAATGATAAAATTGTGAAAAAAATGCTTTTTGAATGCCAGAAGAGGTCACAGAATTATTTGTGAAAGATAAACAAAAACCCAGTTTAAAGAGAAGAAAATTATTGTCCATTGAAATGTATGGGAGAGCAACAGGTAGTGAGAGGTCATACCCGGCGCTGTGCAAGGCTGAACGCTGGCGCTGTTTGCTGAGGCTGTGAAAATGATGAATCAGGCGCTACATGGCGCTATCCCAGTCGCTAAACAAATTCTGCTTGATAAATGTGTAATTGCGTGCCGTGTCCGGCGTTCACCAGTCGCTACCTCTCATTAACCAGCCACTACCTGACGCTATCCCTTCTTAAATAAGGGCCTAAGTTAATAAAAGGAGTGCGGGGACTAGAGGACCCTGAAAGATTGTCAAAGTTAGGTTTATTTAGATTAGAAAAAAGACACCTGAGGGGTGATCTAATAACTATGTATAAATATATTCGGGGTCAATACAAAGACCTGTCCCACAATCTATTTATACCCCGGAGTGTAACTATAACTCGAGGGCATCTACTAAGGTTAGAGAAAAGGTGCTTTCTCCACCGACATAGGAGGGGATTCTTCTCTGTAAGAGCAGTGGGACTATGGAACTCGCTGCCAGAGGAGGTAGTAATGATGGATACAGTAAAAACTTTCAAAAGTGGCCTGGATGCCCTCGTGGCATGTAATAACATTTCCAGCTATGGCCACTAGACCACTGGAAGGACTTAAGCAGGCTGGACTGGATGGACTAAAGACTTTATTCAGCCTTACATACTACTATGTTACTACTACTATGTTCCTGCACGCTGGAAGAGTGTCGTGTACAATCCACTGCCAACAATTCTACATTGGGATGCCCCAGAAATAAGGGAATCAGCCAGCCTTGCAGTCCTTTAGACTTCAGGACCAGCAAATACAAGTTTTGGTCCAGTTTAATTTGGGGCGTCAGTCTCTGCATTGCCTCCCCATCGGCTGCCAGTTCACCACCTCACAGCAGGGAGGTAGTGTGGAAGCGCAGAAGTGTGTTATGGGGGTGCCCTCATGTAGTCTAACACAGGGCACCTTCCATCCTAAGGGCGGCCCTGGTATTGCTGTTTTAGTATTGTAGAGGCAGATACTGTGGCATAGGTGGGTATGTCCCCTCCCTACAGGTATAATACTGAGGATATAGCATTGCAAGTGCAGAACATGGACTGGGGAAATAGAGGGGGGGGGTTGTAATTGGCAGTTGTTTGGTGGGAATGGGAGATGGAATAGCCTGCTTTATTCCTTGTGACTGGAATCAGGAATGTGCACAGAAGCTGGTCTGGGAGTGGGCTTTTACTAACAAAGCCAACAGCAGAAGTACCAGGATCAGTATCCAGGGCTGCAAGCAGGGTCAGGCTGGCCATATAAAGCACAGGGATTGTTCTTGGTGGACCCAAATGTTTTGGGACTGGCTAGAATGGGCGTCAACTACTCTACTGAATGGCTGGTGTTATGTACAGACCTGCTCATAGCTGGCCTCAGCAACAGGGGAAGGGAGACATGGACAAGGTGGCATTGAAGGGAGGTGACGAGAACACAGTGACAACTGACAGCAATGATGGAGTCTTTAGTGGCAGCAGAGCAAGCAGTAAGGGCTGAAGGGTGATTGGTGGCACTAGAGAATGCAACAAGGACTAGAGGACAATTAGTGGCTGTAGGGAAGGCAATAAGGACTGGAGGATGATTGATGGCTATAGGGAAGGCAATAAGGACTGGAGGGTGATTGGTGGCTATAGGAAAAGCAAGAAGGACTGGAGGATGATTGGTGGCTATAGGGAAGGCAATAAGGACTGGAGGATGATTGGTGGCTATAGGGAAGGCAACAAGGACTAGAGGGTGATTGGTGGCTATAGGGAAGGCAATAAGGACTGGAGGATGATTGGTGGCTATAGGGAAGGCAATAAGGACTGGAGGGTGATTGGTGGCTATAGGGAAGACAATAAGGACTGGAGGGTGATTGGTGGCTATAGGGAAGGCAATAAGGACTGGAGGATGATTGGTGGCTATAGGGAAGGCAATAAGGACTGGAGGGTGATTGGTGGCTATAGGGAAGGCAATAAGGACTGGAGGGTGATTGGTGACTATAGGGAAGGCAATAAGGACTGGAGGATGATTGGTGGCTAAAGGGAAGGCAATAAGGACTGGAAGGTGATTGGTGACTATAGGGAAGGCAATAAGGACTGGAGGATGATTGGTGGCTATAGGGAAGGCAATAAGGACTGGAGGGTGATTGGTGGCTATAGGGAAGGCAATAAGGACTGGAGGGTGATTAGCAGAAGATGACCCATTTGCGGAGATGAAAGCTGACTCACTGCTTTGGGCCCACTAAGACTCTCTTGCCCAAGGGCCCCTACAAACCTGGAGCCGGCCCTGCAGGTATCCCTGCATCTGCTTCCCTCCGGCTGAGCGTGTCTGCCCCGACCATTCAGTTAGGCCTGGTGCGAGATCATGCAGCAGCCAGAAGAATACTTCTGTGGCTCATGTATGTGCTGCAGGATCACTGGAAGGGTAAGTGCGAACCCGGAGCTTGTGCCATGCCAATGTCATTTGTAGATAGAAACTGCGGAGGAAAAAAATGGAACTTTACTGGAACATGTGGTTGGTGAGGCTCTTGAGGATCTTAAAGTGGATGAAAACCCCTTTAACACGGCTCTGGAATCTAAAAGATTTCAGGGTTGACCGCTATCCTGCCCCTGGGGCATTCTATCACGTGATGCCCTGCTGTGTGACAATCCTGGCAACCTTTTCCTGCAGGTCCCAGAACGCTGTGATCACCGGCCGCCGCATCTCCCTGCGGCTGCTTTCTGAATGGCTGGGAGCGTGCGCCCAAGCAGAGAGCCGGGATGTGGGCAGCCGGCTTTTACACGCCGCTGCGACACCTTTGACATCAGCGAATCTGTGATCTTAAAAGTGCCTCTGGGCATGGCTTAAGCGGCGGGAATACCCTATTTTCTTTCAAAACCAGGCCACCACCAAGCCGACAGCAGCCCCACGGCTGCTCGGGTGGGGGGGAGTCGTAGGCTCAGGGAATGAGCGGAGGAAGGCCAAATGGCTTTAACATGAAGGATTACATACAGTACACTGAAACAAAAGTACACTGCAATGCAGGAAATACAATATGGATCACAGATTAGTACAAGAAACAGCGCCATCTACTGCCCTATCAATAAACTGTACTCCCTCCAGCACTATGCAATACACATAGTAAGATGAAGCTGTTGTATCTCTGTGACGGGTGGAAACCATGGGTAACACTTAAAGTAGAAAACATTAGAGCCCTGTCAGTGGAGTAGGCCCTGATAGTGAATAGGAACCATTAATTAGAGTAGTTAAACCTGTTGGATGCAGTTTTTAGGCCTATTGCAACATGAAACCACATGATGGCAGTATTGCCTAAGAAATGGACCGAACAGTACTTTAATGGTTTAGAGTCTTTCTTTAAGTTTGTAAATCGAGACTAAGCCAGATGGCATTGGCAACATTAAATACAATTCTGTTTAATACTCACCTGTAGAATTGATATTATTTGTATACAGTACGTCCTGCTCCAGATATAGTACTTACACTTGGGTTATCCTCCGCCAGATGGCGCTGCACTGCAGAGACATGCAAAACAGGCTCCTCCCGGCCCCTCAAATACCCGGGGACCTCCCACAAATCCCCAGCATTGAAAAGCAGTGAACAAGAAACCGGGAGAATCGAAACACCCAGAACAACTGTAATGATCACAATGATAACAATCAACATACAGGGGATCCAGAATAATGCAAAAACCGGGGTGGGGTGGAGCAGGACGTACTGTATACAAATAATATCAATTCTACAGGTGAGTATTTCACAGAATTGTATTATTCTTAGTATACAGTATGTCCTGCTCCAGATATAGTACTTACACTTGGGACATCCAATAGCAGTGTGCATAAAGAAGGGTGGGATCCCCAACAAAAGGTGACAGCAGACAGTTTAACCCTTTAAGTGCCAGCCTACCTGGAGTTTTTGTTACGCTTTGTTGCCAGACCATTTTTCACTATTTTGCACTATGCATGTTCAACTGTGATTTTTGAAGGGATTTCCAGGGATTTCCCAGAAAAATTGTATATTGTTTTTTTCAGCAGAGTCTGGGCTTTAACATGAAATGTCTTGTTTGTCATTTTTTAAGTGTATTCTTAATATTTTGGGGTGAGATATGTGCCAAAAAATAAAAAAAAATCTATTTTTTACAATTTGTAGTGTTTTTTGTAATAAAAAATGTAAGTTTGTCAATAAAATCTTATTGTGTGTGAAATCCCAATTTCTCCCGGTTACAACGGCACCACATATGTATTGGTAGATGCCCTTTCCTGCCCAGGAGACTCCCCCAAACTGAAACAGCGCTTTAGGGGATTTTCAGATCAAATACAGCTATGCTAAGCACTATGTGCACCTTGCAGTTTTTCAATAAAAACAACCCTTTACATTTGAAATACCCCCCACACACTATATATTCTCTGGAAGTACACACCTCAAGCTTTTTAGGCATACCAGGCTTGTTGATGTTGCCACAGTTTTCTGGAAGTTCTCCCTCAATGTATTCTTTGGTTACACAGAACTTCCTTAAAAAAGGATAAAAAAGCAGAATCAAAGCCACATTTTTCTAAAGAAAACTATAAGCAAACAAGAAACAACAGGTTAATCTAAAAAAGCAACATCCCCCGAACAGAACGATACCCAACATGCATAGCTACTGTCAGTGGAAGAGTTGCCAAACACCCCAAAGTAAAGCTTGGGGAGACGGTAATTTTGCTTGAAAATTTCAGCTCTGCAGACAAATTGGCACCTTGCGCTTTTACTACCAAAACAACCCTTTACATTTGGACTACCCGCCACAAACCATATATTTTCTGAAAGTACACATGATAAGCTTTCTAAGCATACCCAGCATGTTGTAGTGGGCCCATCTTTCTGGAAGTAATCCCTCAAAGAATTTGTTGGTCGCACAGGGTTTCCTTAAAAAAATGTATAATAAAGCAGAATAAAAAATGAGTTTTCCTAAAATATCAATATGCAAACAAAAAAAAACATTGCTAAATCTGAAAGCGCAAAATCCCCCGAGCAGAACGATACCCAACATGCATAGGTACTACTAACCCTTTTAACTGCCAGCCTACTTTAGGCTTTGTCACCGTCTCTTGACAGGTCATTTTTCACCATTTTGCGCTATGCTTAACTGTGATTTTTGCAGGAATTTCCAGGAAAATCATATATATTTTTTTTTGCGGCAGAGTTTAGGCTTTAACATGAAATGTCTTGTTTGTAATGTTTTTACTGTTTTTTTTTTATATTTTTGAGTAAATTAAACAAAACAAAATAAAAAATTTTTTTTTAGAAAATTATCTCCTTTATTTCAAATAAAACATTTGTTTTATTAAAGAAAACCATATTGCATGTGAAAGCCCCATTTCTTCCGATTACAACGGTACCACATATGTATCGGTAGCCCCGTTACTGTTCAGAAGACCCCCCCAAACTGAAAAAACATTTTATAACATGTAAAAATAAAATACAACTACAATCCACACTATAAAGGGTTAAATCAAGAAAAAAAATTGGTGTGGGGTTCCCTTTCCTGGGGGGGAGGTAACCCCCATTTTTTTTATTTTAAGAGTTAAAAACCCTTAATAATTTCCATAAAAATGACATGGGGTCCCCCCTATCCAGCATAAGTAGCCCAGGGATCAGCTATGCAGGGATTGTAGAACAGGGCGCAGGGGCCAGCTTTGGTGGCCCCCCGCCCTGCCAAGTACAAGCCAGCACCGCCTAAATCAGCCCGGGCCCTTCTTCCCCCCCTGGGCTTCGGGGAGGCAGGTAATAGGGGGGCCGGGGTTAATGGCAAGTCACCCGCTAGCCGCAGGTCACTTGACAGCCCTCGAGCCTTGTGAACTGGTACAGGGGTCTCATGGACTCCTTACAAGTTCACAATGGGTTAAAGTGGACCAACACCCAGGGCTGACCGGCCCCGGAATCTATAAGATTCCTGGACCGTTCTATTCCCTCCCCCTGGAGCATCCAAAATCGGGATGCCCCCCTGTGTGAAACCCCCCGGAACACCTGCTACCACTTACTTGAATCCAGTCCTACGGCGCATGCGCGGGCCGTATCCCCGCTATCCCTCTAGCAGGACGCGTGCCCAGGCCGACTATTTATGAATGGCCGCCGCAGGCACGCTCCCTGTTAGAGGGAAGTGGGGAATGCGGCCGCCAGCGCGCTCAGAGCGGCTGAGCTTAGATGTCTCTTAGACGTCCATAACTCAGCCGCTCTGAGCACGCTGATTGGACTAGCGGCCGCGCATGCGCCGTAGGACCCGGGTAAGGTGAGTTATTGTGGGTGATCGGGGGGGTTTCACGCAGCGGGGCATCCCCAATCGGGATGCCCCAGGGGAAAGGACCAATACCCAGGAAAGTCAAAATCCTGGGTGTTGGTCCACTTAAAATGTAAAAAAAAAAAAACACACCACACCACAAAATGCTGGAAGCATTTATTACCAGCTGGGTGACAGGACAAACACTATACTTACTGTACCTGACGTCCAGCAAACCCGATCTCTCACAGCCAGGACCAAAAATCATCCCAGGATTTTACAGGCCATAGCCAGCCCACCATGAGCCCATAAGCTTCTGTGTCCCATTCCCAATGTGCATCCCAGCATTGTGTTCCTATAAATGGTATGGCACGGGGTCGGCCTTTGGGATGTGCCATTGTACAGGGTGTCAATGTCAGGGGGTGTCCCACAACTGAGCCCACACACTGACCACCCCAAGCCAGCCACCGCCCGTCTACTCAGTTTACTGGTTTGCCATTTGATTAAAGTGGACCAAAACCCAGTGCGATCGGCTCGGGAATCTATAATCGATCGATTCCCACCCCCCAAAATTGGGATGCCGTGCTGTGTGAAACCCCCCCAGGTCGCCCCGCTCATTTACCCTGCTTCCCGGTCCAACAGCACATGCGCGAGCCGCAGCCGCATCCCCGCTATCCCCCTAGCAGGGCGCATGCCACCAGCAGGCATTTGTGAATGCACCGTAGGACCGGGAAGGGGTGAGTTGCGCTCGGGGATCTGGGGGGTTTCACACAGCGGGGCTCCCCTGATTGGGGTTCCCCGAGGGAAAGAACCAAAACCCAGGATAGTCAAAATCCTGGCTTTTGGTCCCCTTTAATGTAGACCAAACCAATTGATACTATATCCCTAGGGCACCCTAATGTGTGAAATCACCTGGGATCTCTGGCATGCCCACCATGCAAGCAATTCTATGGCACATTCGCAAGCTTTCATCCAATCAGCTCTATATATATTCATGCAGGGCATAGAACTCTTGGGGAGCAGGTTGCGTCCCCGGTTTCCCTCCAGCAGAGCAGTGCATCACCTGGGAAAGTCGAGGGTGTGGCCCGTACATGCACCATGGGATCGATTGCGAGGTAAGCATACCAGCGTTCCCGGGTGATTTCACACAGTGGGAACCAAGTTTCACAGTGTGGAATAGCATTAAAGTGGACCAACACCCAGTTCCCAGGCCGATCAGATCCCTCCCTGCGGGGCATCCGAAATCGGGATGTCACGCGGGGTGAAACCCCCCTGGAAGCCCACAATCCTACCTTTTCCACGTTCCAGCGGCGCATGCGCGTCCGCCGCAGCCTCCCGCTCGGCCCTGTAGCAAGGCGCGCTCCCGCGCGGGAGGCGTCGGCGGACGCGCTCTGCTTGTCTGCCGCTGCCTCTTGCTTGTCCGGCGGCGGGGATTGGCTGCTGGGGGGTTTCACACAGCGGGGCACCCCCGATCGGGGTGCCCCACCGAAGTGGACCAAAACCCAGGATAGTCAAAATCCTGGGTGTTGGTCCACTTTAATGCTGTATGGGAGCGCATGTTAGCGACTGCTCATAGCGACCGACTCACACCATATTCAGCAAAAACAGCCTCACAAATCTCTGGCGCTGAAAAATGCTTGTTTAAAGCCCAGAGCGCAGGAGGCGGTGTGGTTAAAGTCTGTTTTCCAGCATCTATCCACTAGTAACAAAGTAAAAACATATGGAATTACATTGTAGCAACATTGTAACATGAACACTTTAATGGCAGACCTGTAATGTCATTTCTGAAGAAATATATAAAAAATGATAAAATTGTGAAAAAAATGCTTTTTGAATGCCAGAAGAGGTCACAGAATTATTTGTGAAAGATAAACAAAAACCCAGTTTAAAGAGAAGAAAATTATTGTCCATTGAAATGTATGGGAGAGCAACAGGTAGTGAGAGGTCATACCCGGCGCTGTGCAAGGCTGAACGCTGGCGCTGTTTGCTGAGGCTGTGAAAATGATGAATCAGGCGCTACATGGCGCTATCCCAGTCGCTAAACAAATTCTGCTTGATAAATGTGTAATTGCGTGCCGTGTCCGGCGTTCACCAGTCGCTACCTCTCATTAACCAGCCACTACCTGACGCTATCCCTTCTTAAATAAGGGCCTAAGTTAATAAAAGGAGTGCGGGGACTAGAGGACCCTGAAAGATTGTCAAAGTTAGGTTTATTTAGATTAGAAAAAAGACACCTGAGGGGTGATCTAATAACTATGTATAAATATATTCGGGGTCAATACAAAGACCTGTCCCACAATCTATTTATACCCCGGAGTGTAACTATAACTCGAGGGCATCTACTAAGGTTAGAGAAAAGGTGCTTTCTCCACCGACATAGGAGGGGATTCTTCTCTGTAAGAGCAGTGGGACTATGGAACTCGCTGCCAGAGGAGGTAGTAATGATGGATACAGTAAAAACTTTCAAAAGTGGCCTGGATGCCCTCGTGGCATGTAATAACATTTCCAGCTATGGCCACTAGACCACTGGAAGGACTTAAGCAGGCTGGACTGGATGGACTAAAGACTTTATTCAGCCTTACATACTACTATGTTACTACTACTATGTTCCTGCACGCTGGAAGAGTGTCGTGTACAATCCACTGCCAACAATTCTACATTGGGATGCCCCAGAAATAAGGGAATCAGCCAGCCTTGCAGTCCTTTAGACTTCAGGACCAGCAAATACAAGTTTTGGTCCAGTTTAATTTGGGGCGTCAGTCTCTGCATTGCCTCCCCATCGGCTGCCAGTTCACCACCTCACAGCAGGGAGGTAGTGTGGAAGCGCAGAAGTGTGTTATGGGGGTGCCCTCATGTAGTCTAACACAGGGCACCTTCCATCCTAAGGGCGGCCCTGGTATTGCTGTTTTAGTATTGTAGAGGCAGATACTGTGGCATAGGTGGGTATGTCCCCTCCCTACAGGTATAATACTGAGGATATAGCATTGCAAGTGCAGAACATGGACTGGGGAAATAGAGGGGGGGGGTTGTAATTGGCAGTTGTTTGGTGGGAATGGGAGATGGAATAGCCTGCTTTATTCCTTGTGACTGGAATCAGGAATGTGCACAGAAGCTGGTCTGGGAGTGGGCTTTTACTAACAAAGCCAACAGCAGAAGTACCAGGATCAGTATCCAGGGCTGCAAGCAGGGTCAGGCTGGCCATATAAAGCACAGGGATTGTTCTTGGTGGACCCAAATGTTTTGGGACTGGCTAGAATGGGCGTCAACTACTCTACTGAATGGCTGGTGTTATGTACAGACCTGCTCATAGCTGGCCTCAGCAACAGGGGAAGGGAGACATGGACAAGGTGGCATTGAAGGGAGGTGACGAGAACACAGTGACAACTGACAGCAATGATGGAGTCTTTAGTGGCAGCAGAGCAAGCAGTAAGGGCTGAAGGGTGATTGGTGGCACTAGAGAATGCAACAAGGACTAGAGGACAATTAGTGGCTGTAGGGAAGGCAATAAGGACTGGAGGATGATTGATGGCTATAGGGAAGGCAATAAGGACTGGAGGGTGATTGGTGGCTATAGGAAAAGCAAGAAGGACTGGAGGATGATTGGTGGCTATAGGGAAGGCAATAAGGACTGGAGGATGATTGGTGGCTATAGGGAAGGCAACAAGGACTAGAGGGTGATTGGTGGCTATAGGGAAGGCAATAAGGACTGGAGGATGATTGGTGGCTATAGGGAAGGCAATAAGGACTGGAGGGTGATTGGTGGCTATAGGGAAGACAATAAGGACTGGAGGGTGATTGGTGGCTATAGGGAAGGCAATAAGGACTGGAGGATGATTGGTGGCTATAGGGAAGGCAATAAGGACTGGAGGGTGATTGGTGGCTATAGGGAAGGCAATAAGGACTGGAGGGTGATTGGTGACTATAGGGAAGGCAATAAGGACTGGAGGATGATTGGTGGCTAAAGGGAAGGCAATAAGGACTGGAAGGTGATTGGTGACTATAGGGAAGGCAATAAGGACTGGAGGATGATTGGTGGCTATAGGGAAGGCAATAAGGACTGGAGGGTGATTGGTGGCTATAGGGAAGGCAATAAGGACTGGAGGGTGATTAGCAGAAGATGACCCATTTGCGGAGATGAAAGCTGACTCACTGCTTTGGGCCCACTAAGACTCTCTTGCCCAAGGGCCCCTACAAACCTGGAGCCGGCCCTGCAGGTATCCCTGCATCTGCTTCCCTCCGGCTGAGCGTGTCTGCCCCGACCATTCAGTTAGGCCTGGTGCGAGATCATGCAGCAGCCAGAAGAATACTTCTGTGGCTCATGTATGTGCTGCAGGATCACTGGAAGGGTAAGTGCGAACCCGGAGCTTGTGCCATGCCAATGTCATTTGTAGATAGAAACTGCGGAGGAAAAAAATGGAACTTTACTGGAACATGTGGTTGGTGAGGCTCTTGAGGATCTTAAAGTGGATGAAAACCCCTTTAACACGGCTCTGGAATCTAAAAGATTTCAGGGTTGACCGCTATCCTGCCCCTGGGGCATTCTATCACGTGATGCCCTGCTGTGTGACAATCCTGGCAACCTTTTCCTGCAGGTCCCAGAACGCTGTGATCACCGGCCGCCGCATCTCCCTGCGGCTGCTTTTCTGAATGGCTGGGAGCGTGCGCCCAAGCAGAGAGCCGGGATGTGGGCAGCCGGCTTTTACACGCCGCTGCGACACCTTTGACATCAGCGAATCTGTGATCTTAAAAGTGCCTCTGGGCATGGCTTAAGCGGCGGGAATACCCTATTTTCTTTCAAAACCAGGCCACCACCAAGCCGACAGCAGCCCCACGGCTGCTCGGGTGGGGGGGAGTCGTAGGCTCAGGGAATGAGCGGAGGAAGGCCAAATGGCTTTAACATGAAGGATTACATACAGTACACTGAAACAAAAGTACACTGCAATGCAGGAAATACAATATGGATCACAGATTAGTACAAGAAACAGCGCCATCTACTGCCCTATCAATAAACTGTACTCCCTCCAGCACTATGCAATACACATAGTAAGATGAAGCTGTTGTATCTCTGTGACGGGTGGAAACCATGGGTAACACTTAAAGTAGAAAACATTAGAGCCCTGTCAGTGGAGTAGGCCCTGATAGTGAATAGGAACCATTAATTAGAGTAGTTAAACCTGTTGGATGCAGTTTTTAGGCCTATTGCAACATGAAACCACATGATGGCAGTATTGCCTAAGAAATGGACCGAACAGTACTTTAATGGTTTAGAGTCTTTCTTTAAGTTTGTAAATCGAGACTAAGCCAGATGGCATTGGCAACATTAAATACAATTCTGTTTAATACTCACCTGTAGAATTGATATTATTTGTATACAGTACGTCCTGCTCCAGATATAGTACTTACACTTGGGTTATCCTCCGCCAGATGGCGCTGCACTGCAGAGACATGCAAAACAGGCTCCTCCCGGCCCCTCAAATACCCGGGGACCTCCCACAAATCCCCAGCATTGAAAAGCAGTGAACAAGAAACCGGGAGAATCGAAACACCCAGAACAACTGTAATGATCACAATGATAACAATCAACATACAGGGGATCCAGAATAATGCAAAAACCGGGGTGGGGTGGAGCAGGACGTACTGTATACAAATAATATCAATTCTACAGGTGAGTATTTCACAGAATTGTATTATTCTTAGTATACAGTATGTCCTGCTCCAGATATAGTACTTACACTTGGGACATCCAATAGCAGTGTGCATAAAGAAGGGTGGGATCCCCAACAAAAGGTGACAGCAGACAGTTTAACCCTTTAAGTGCCAGCCTACCTGGAGTTTTTGTTACGCTTTGTTGCCAGACCATTTTTCACTATTTTGCACTATGCATGTTCAACTGTGATTTTTGAAGGGATTTCCAGGGATTTCCCAGAAAAATTGTATATTGTTTTTTTCAGCAGAGTCTGGGCTTTAACATGAAATGTCTTGTTTGTCATTTTTTAAGTGTATTCTTAATATTTTGGGGTGAGATATGTGCCAAAAAATAAAAAAAAATCTATTTTTTACAATTTGTAGTGTTTTTTGTAATAAAAAAATGTAAGTTTGTCAATAAAATCTTATTGTGTGTGAAATCCCAATTTCTCCCGGTTACAACGGCACCACATATGTATTGGTAGATGCCCTTTCCTGCCCAGGAGACTCCCCCAAACTGAAACAGCGCTTTAGGGGATTTTCAGATCAAATACAGCTATGCTAAGCACTATGTGCACCTTGCAGTTTTTCAATAAAAACAACCCTTTACATTTGAAATACCCCCCACACACTATATATTCTCTGGAAGTACACACCTCAAGCTTTTTAGGCATACCAGGCTTGTTGATGTTGCCACAGTTTTCTGGAAGTTCTCCCTCAATGTATTCTTTGGTTACACAGAACTTCCTTAAAAAAGGATAAAAAAGCAGAATCAAAGCCACATTTTTCTAAAGAAAACTATAAGCAAACAAGAAACAACAGGTTAATCTAAAAAAGCAACATCCCCCGAACAGAACGATACCCAACATGCATAGCTACTGTCAGTGGAAGAGTTGCCAAACACCCCAAAGTAAAGCTTGGGGAGACGGTAATTTTGCTTGAAAATTTCAGCTCTGCAGACAAATTGGCACCTTGCGCTTTTACTACCAAAACAACCCTTTACATTTGGACTACCCGCCACAAACCATATATTTTCTGAAAGTACACATGATAAGCTTTCTAAGCATACCCAGCATGTTGTAGTGGGCCCATCTTTCTGGAAGTAATCCCTCAAAGAATTTGTTGGTCGCACAGGGTTTCCTTAAAAAAATGTATAATAAAGCAGAATAAAAAATGAGTTTTCCTAAAATATCAATATGCAAACAAAAAAAAACATTGCTAAATCTGAAAGCGCAAAATCCCCCGAGCAGAACGATACCCAACATGCATAGGTACTACTAACCCTTTTAACTGCCAGCCTACTTTAGGCTTTGTCACCGTCTCTTGACAGGTCATTTTTCACCATTTTGCGCTATGCTTAACTGTGATTTTTGCAGGAATTTCCAGGAAAATCATATATATTTTTTTTTGCGGCAGAGTTTAGGCTTTAACATGAAATGTCTTGTTTGTAATGTTTTTACTGTTTTTTTTTTATATTTTTGAGTAAATTAAACAAAACAAAATAAAAAATTTTTTTTTAGAAAATTATCTCCTTTATTTCAAATAAAACATTTGTTTTATTAAAGAAAACCATATTGCATGTGAAAGCCCCATTTCTTCCGATTACAACGGTACCACATATGTATCGGTAGCCCCGTTACTGTTCAGAAGACCCCCCCAAACTGAAAAAACATTTTATAACATGTAAAAATAAAATACAACTACAATCCACACTATAAAGGGTTAAATCAAGAAAAAAAATTGGTGTGGGGTTCCCTTTCCTGGGGGGGAGGTAACCCCCATTTTTTTTATTTTAAGAGTTAAAAACCCTTAATAATTTCCATAAAAATGACATGGGGTCCCCCCTATCCAGCATAAGTAGCCCAGGGATCAGCTATGCAGGGATTGTAGAACAGGGCGCAGGGGCCAGCTTTGGTGGCCCCCCGCCCTGCCAAGTACAAGCCAGCACCGCCTAAATCAGCCCGGGCCCTTCTTCCCCCCCTGGGCTTCGGGGAGGCAGGTAATAGGGGGGCCGGGGTTAATGGCAAGTCACCCGCTAGCCGCAGGTCACTTGACAGCCCTCGAGCCTTGTGAACTGGTACAGGGGTCTCATGGACTCCTTACAAGTTCACAATGGGTTAAAGTGGACCAACACCCAGGGCTGACCGGCCCCGGAATCTATAAGATTCCTGGACCGTTCTATTCCCTCCCCCTGGAGCATCCAAAATCGGGATGCCCCCCTGTGTGAAACCCCCCGGAACACCTGCTACCACTTACTTGAATCCAGTCCTACGGCGCATGCGCGGGCCGTATCCCCGCTATCCCTCTAGCAGGACGCGTGCCCAGGCCGACTATTTATGAATGGCCGCCGCAGGCACGCTCCCTGTTAGAGGGAAGTGGGGAATGCGGCCGCCAGCGCGCTCAGAGCGGCTGAGCTTAGATGTCTCTTAGACGTCCATAACTCAGCCGCTCTGAGCACGCTGATTGGACTAGCGGCCGCGCATGCGCCGTAGGACCCGGGTAAGGTGAGTTATTGTGGGTGATCGGGGGGGTTTCACGCAGCGGGGCATCCCCAATCGGGATGCCCCAGGGGAAAGGACCAATACCCAGGAAAGTCAAAATCCTGGGTGTTGGTCCACTTAAAATGTAAAAAAAAAAAAACACACCACACCACAAAATGCTGGAAGCATTTATTACCAGCTGGGTGACAGGACATAAGGGGTTAATTAAAAAAAAAATTGACATAGGGTCCCCCCTCCCAGGGTGGGGGACCCCTTTTTTTTTGGAATTTTAAGGGTTAAAAACCCTTAAAAATCCAAAAAAAAAAATTACGTAGGGTCCCCCCTACCCAGCGTTACCGACCCGGGCCAGCTATGGGGGCTTGTAGAACAGGCCCCCATAGCCATAGTGGCCCGGGCCCTTCTGCCCCCCCTGGCCTTTGGGGAGGCAGGTAATGGGGGGCTGGGGGTTCATGGCAAGTCACCCGCTAGCCCGCAGGTGACTTGCCAGACCCAGAGCCTTGTGAGCTGGTACAGGGGTCTGACAGACCCCTTACCAGCTCACAAAGGGTTAGCTGTAAAAAAAAAAAACACACCCAAAATGATTTTATTAAAAAAAAAAAAAATTTTTTTACTGTACTTACCTCCGATTGCAAGCTCTTGTCCCTCGCCGCTCTGATGACAGATGCCGGTGATCGGCATCCAGAGAAGGGGGAGCAGGAGATCAGAGGATCTCCTGCCACCTCCTTCCAGGTCGCCGATCACCGGCATCTGACAGCTGAAACAGCTGAAGCCAGTGATCGGGACCGGGATGACGTCATAGCCCCGCCCCCAAAAGGGGCGGGGCTTGACGGGAGACGGAACGGGGTGACGTCATAGCCCCGCCCCAAGGGGGCGGGGCTTAGCGGCAAGATGGCGGCCGCCATCGAGCAGAAGAGAGGAGAGAGCCTCCCGGGCTCTCTCCTGAAGATCGGCAAGCCCTGGGGGGGGATCGGAGGCCCCCCAGGTGAAGAGGAGGGTCGACGGGAGCCAGCGCACATGCAGGTAGGTAAATGTCATTTTTATTTTTTTTTTTTTTTTACAGGAAAGCCAGTGGCAGCTAAAACGGGGGGGGGCACCCTATTCCGGGCCCTCCCCTGCAGCCGGAGGAGGTCCCACGGACGATCGGAGCACACCATCTTAAAGGGGAGACCCGGCCGAATCAAACGAGGGGTCAGGTGAGTGTCTTGTTATTTTTTTTGGCCAGTTAGCAGGGGTGAAAAGCCAGGTATGTAAAATTTACGTAGCTGGCGTTTAATGACAGGAGAGGCAGCTACGTGAATTTTACGTAGCTGGCGTTTAAAGGGTTAAACCACTGCCGCCTGCGAAACCAATAGTAGACTTGGCAGGAGCCAAACCCTTCCTAGGACCAGAAGGGGCCACAAAAAGAGCATCAGTTTTCCTGAAGGCCGCAGTGACAACCAGGTAATACTTCAGACACCTGACCACATCCAAGGAATGCAGAACCTTTTCCTTAGCGTTGCTAGGATTAGGACACAACGAGGGAAGAACAATATCTTAATTCAAATGAAAAGCAGACACCACCTTAGGCAGAAAATCCGACTTAAAGCGGAACACCACCTTGTCCTGGTGTCTCTCATAGTATGGGGGCTGAATAGACAGAGCCGCCAGCTCAGACACACGCCTGACTGAAGTAATAGCCACCAGAAAGACAACCTTGAGGGTAAGTACAGCCAGAGCAGCATCCTGAATAGGCTCAAAGGGAGCACCCTGCAAAGCAGACAAAACCAAGTTCAAATCCCAAACAGGGACCATAGGTTTACGTGGGGGACGCACATGAGTAACCCCCTGAAAGAAGGTCTTAACCAAGGGATGCTGAGCAAAAGACTTCTGAAAGAAGACAGACAGGGCAGAAACCTGACCCTTCAGAGTACTGAGTTTTAGACCCAACTCCAATCCATGCTGTAAAAACTCCAGAACCCTAGAGACTAGGAACTCCCTACAGGGAAGAGACCTAGACTCACACCAATCAATGTATGTACGCCATATCCTATAATAGATGGCAGAAGAAGTTTTCTTCCTAGCTTGCACCATGGTATCCACCACCGAGGCAGACAAGCCTTTCTCCATCAAGATGGAGGTTTCAGCAGCCAGGCCGTCAAAGCCAGAGTTTGTAAATTGGGATGGCGTAAGGAGCCCTGAGTGAGCAGATCTGCCGCCTCTGGCAGGACGTACTGGTCTACTGCCATTTGTACCACGTCTGCGGGCCTGGGGCCCGCCAGAATCACTGGCACCCTTTCCAGAGCGATCTTGCGCAGCACCCTGCCCAGCAGGGGGAACGGGGGAAAGACATACAGGAGCCGAAATTCCTTCCATGACATTGACAGGGCATCCGTGGCCAAGGCCAGAGGATCCTGAGACAGGGAGACAAAGGCCGGGAGCTTGTGATTGTGACGGGATGCAAACAGATCCACCTCCGGTATGCCCCAACGGTGACACAGGGACTGGAATACCCTGCTGCAGAGGGACCACTCCCCCTGACGGGAAGACCCCCTGCTCAGAGAGTCTGCCAGAAGATTCTCTACCCCCGGGATGTACACAGCCGAAATGCATTGAACATTGGCCTCCACCCATGTCAGAATCCGTGACACTTCCTGGAGGGCACCCTTGCTCCGGGTCCCTCCCTAATGGTTGATGTAGGCAACCGCCATCCTGTTGTCTGAGCGCACCTGCACAGACATGCCCTGCAGGTGATCGGTCAACTGCTCCAGCACCAACCTGATCGCCCGTAGTTCCAGAATGTTGATGGGTAAATGGGCCTCCTGAGGGCCCCACCTCCCCTGGAACCTCAGGGACTTCCAGAATCCCCCCCAACCTGACAGACTGGCATCCGTGGTGACCGTCTCCCAGGAGGGGGCCAGAAAGGACCTGCCCTTTAGCAAGTTCTTGTGGTCCAGCCACCACGAGAGGGACCTTCTGACCAAGGGGGGTCCATGTCCCATACTGATAGAAGGTGAAGCTGCAGAGGCCTCAAATGGAACTGAGCAAAGGGCACTGCCTCGAAGCTCGCCACCATTAGGCCCACCAGCTACATTCCTTGCCTGAGGAAGGGCTGGGGGCACGAGAGCAGGAACCTCACCTGCACAGTCAGAGCTTCCACCTTCTGCTGAGGAAGGAATATCTGTGACTGAACCGTATCCAGAATCACCCCCAGGAATTGGGTCACCGACGAAGGGGACAGAGAGGACTTGGGATGATTGATCACCCAGCCGAAGGACTCCAAGGTGGACACCACCAGCTGAGTGTCCAGCTCCGCCTGCTGTAGAGACCGTAAGGTGATGAGTATATCGTCCAGGTAGGGCAGCACGCGAATGCCCCCTGACCCTATCAAAGACATCACCCCCGCCAGCACCTTGGTGAACACTCTGGGAGCTGAAGTGAGGCCAAATGGTAGGGCCACAAATTGGTAATGTTGATCTTTCAACGCGAACCTGAGAAACCTTTGATGTCCCGGGAACACAGGAATGTGAAAGCAAGCATCTTTGATGTCCACAGACGTCATAAAATCCCCTGGGCGCAGAGAGGCAATGGCCGAGCGCAGAGTTTCCATGCGAAAGCGCCGGTTCTTGACAAATTTGTTGAGGATCTTTAAATCCAGAATGGGCCTGACTGACCCATCTTTTTTGGGTACTGTGAAAAGGTTGGAATAGAACCCCTTGCCCAATTCTCTTAAGGGGACTCTGCAAATGACCCCCAGATCCAGAAGTCCTTGCACGGCCTGCATCAAGGCCTGAGCTGATACAGGGTCCTGGGGGATCCGGGACCTGATGAATCTTGTGGGGGGCCGCACAGCAAACTCTATCTTGTAGCCAGAGGAAACTACCTCCTGAATCCACCGGTCTGAGACATTGCGCCTCTAGACGTGGGCGAAGTGCTGTAGCCGTCCCCCCACCCTGATGGGCGAGGGCGCCCCATCATGCCTGAGGGGTCTTGGGAGGGGCTTTGGGTTTGGACCCCCAGGAGGAGCCAGGACGTCGTCCTCTGCTCCTATGCCAGGAATCTGCGCGAGCCCCTGCGAAGGAAACCCCTTTTCCCTGCTTAGCGCCTCTGTAGGGGACAGAAAGGGGGCCCTGGCTCCGAAAGGGCCGAGGCTGCCGCCTGCGCTGGGGTAACTTACCTCCTTTAGCAAAGAGGTCTAGACGGTCCCCAAACAAGCGTAGCCCCTTAAATGGAAGCCCAGTAAGTGCTTTCTTATCAGCATTGTCAGCAGCACCCTGGCGCAGCCACACCACGCGGCGTATAGCCACCGCCAAGGCGGAAGATCTGGCACACATCCTAATAGCATCATCCGATGCAGACAGGATAAAGTTCACAAACACATCACAGTTAGACAGTGCATTAATAGTATCAGGCGGCAACTCATCTGGGCCGTCAAGTACATTCCTGACCATGGCCCTGAGCGCCACAGCAGTAATGACCAAAGCGCAAACCGGGCGCAGCGCCGCCCCTCCAAATGCAAAGGCATGGCATGCCAATTGGTCAATGCGCCGGTCCTCAGAATCTCGCAGCGTAGTAGTGTCAGGGGAGTGCATAATAGAGGTGTTAGACAGCCCTAGAATAGGAGCATCGACCTCGGGGGGCGATGACCAGCACTTGACCATATCAGCAGGAAAGGGATACTTCCTGTCCAAACTCTTAGGGATCCTGGGAAGTCTACTGGGATGTTCCCACTCCTTAAGCACGAGGTTATTGAAATGGGTTTGCTCAGGAAATTCCAATCAAGCTTTAGCAGTATGAAATAGCTCACCCCTTTGCCTGGGAGCCGCAACAGGGGGAGAGATGGACAAAACCTCGAAAATCTGAACCAGCAGTTTATCAGTATCATCCGGGGTCCAGTGATCAGAACCAGAATCGTCATGACCCCTTGATTTCTCCGATGACCCTGAGTCAGAGAACAGCTCCCCTTCGTCCGAGGGGGTATGGCCATATAGATGCAAAAACTTGTCAGGCTCCATAGGGAAAAGAGCCGAGTCAGGGGTTAAGTGCCGCTTCTTTGCGGTGGTCTTACGCGCTAAAGTACTAGCAAGCAATTTTTCAACACTGGCCAGTCTAGTAGCCACATCAGGATGAGAATCCACGCTTGTATTGGGGGTTAGACTCAGGCTTGGGGGAGTAGGTGAATTGAAGCGAGGTGCAGGCCCAGCCACCGGAGGGGCGGGAAGTACCGTCAACGCCTGCTGTGCACAAGAAACACAGGCCCGTGTATTGTCACCGTTGGTAGGTGAGACCCCACAAGCTACACACAGCCGGGCTTGTCCCGAAGGAACCCCGGTCACAATATCCTGGGATGCCTCCATATGGTGATTAATAGGCACAATAGGCCAGTAGGGATTGACGCAGTAAGCCACCCTGGATGCCCCAATGACCCGCAGAGAAGTGGGAGTAATTATACTAGGCCCAACTGGTAGTTACACCATGCCGGGAGAAGCCACTGGATTTGATCGTCTGAAAGACATAATGGGAATAAAGGGTGTCAGAGCAATGCGCAATATAGCAAGAATGAAGAAAATCGGCCGCGAGGGCACTTACAAACCGAGGGAGGAGGAGGACCGTTACCACACGCGCGCGACTAGATCAAAAAGGCGCCAAGTGAACCTCGAAGAGCGGGCCAGAGCTGGCTATGACGCGGAGCGCGCCAAGCCGGGTCCCCGCCCCCAGCCCCCCACCCCCCCCCGAAGAGCGGGAAGCTCTGATATAGTATGCCAATATTGTCATGAAGAGCGAAGTGTATGACACACTTAGAAAAAAATGATTTGCCAATGACGACGCCTCAGCGTCTGAGACGACGCCGCCGCCCGGCGCATCACATCTACACAGGCAAGAGACGCGCGCAGCGGCAGCCGATACACATAAAATGCAAGCAGCGCAGCTCTGACACAGGTATAAAGTCAAAGGACAATACTAAGCCCATAAGCGTGTAATCACAATACACTGAGACCGCCACACCCCCCCCCCCTTTCTTTCCCCCCGCGCTACGGGGGGATTGAGGGAGGATGGCTACCCATTGTACAGGGCCCACCTCTACACGGGGCATGGCAATAATGCGGGAGGGACATCCTCTAGAGGCTCACCATCAGCCTAAACCGCCTACCCTTTGGTGGGGGACTGCGGTGGAGCATGGCTCCATAAGCACGCATGGTGCTGCCTACCTTCACCCGACCAGCGCAGCCCGAGCTGGGAGGCACATCACAGGGAGGACGGTTGGGAATAGTCCAACAGGGCCGCAGGCTTAGATAGCCCTGCTCACCTGCGAGAGAGTGATACTTCATGTCTTCGCAGTCAGCACTGCAGAGAAATCTGGGGATTTGTGGGAGGTCCCCGGGTATTTGAGGGGCCGGGAGGAGCCTGTTTTACATGTCTCTGCAGTGCAGCGCCATCTGGCGGAGGATAACCCAAGTGTAAGTACTATATCTGGAGCTGGACGTACTGTATACTAAGAATACTGCCCTGTCATTGGTTGGGACTCGCAACATTAGTTGGAAAGGCAACAATACCAAGGTTACATAAGGAGGAGACCTACCCTTCTAGATTGTTCTAAGCCTAGACTTTGCCATGAGGGGATGCAGTACAATGTAGTGTGGAGGAGCCGAGAGACAGCCATGGAGGCGACCATTACTATTGACTGTTGCTGTAACCTGTGGATTATGCTGTACTGACTGATTGCTGTGTTTGCCATGGAAGGAAGCCAACCAATAAAGACCGAGTTGAGTTCAACCATGAGTGTCATCTCTGGATCCAAGCGACATTCAAACCAGTAAGTGCACCTCCACCCACACATGCCGCACCAACATGGGATGCCCTACCCTAGGTCCCAGAATCCCCCTCGCTCCCCAGAGAGCGTGCCCCCGGTCAGACACGCGCCCGCTACCTCTCCAACAATAATGGCCTACGGTCATCTTTTAAAGGTGTCCTTGTGGGGTTGCAGAAACAAATATTGCGAGGTCTGGCAGCTTCGTGGTTACAAGCAAGGCCCAGCATCGGTCATATCACGGTCAGGGCAGAGGGTCCCAGCTTGGGGTCAAGTGGTGCTCTATAAAATGAGATCCGGGTGAGTTTCTATTTGAAATTCGGATTGCTTTCTGGATGTGTTTGATTTTCTTAATGCTGCGTTTTGTGTTAATCCAGCCTGACAGCACTGAGTGCAGCTCGTTGGTCTCATCATAGCGGGGGCCACACATGGGAGATTAGCTAATGCTCGTCTGTGTTTACACACTGCCAGTCAGTGCGGCAAAACTGCAATCAGGACAAATTAACAAACTCCTCTTCAGACGCAACGTTTTCCAAACGCTCCCAAAGTCACAATAGGCTCATTCTAATGTTTCACACCTCATATCTCCCCTGTGACGTAAAGCCGGTCTAGTAAGACTGCTGAAAGAAATTGTGTGGGGTCTGATCACGGCACATGAGCGATAAGATGAAATAAATCTAAAAAAAAATATAAAGAAGAACCCCACTCCTTCCTTTCTATAAGCTCTTGTGCCATACAGACGCACATTGTCTCGCTTGTAGCAGTGGTGTACATACTATAGGCCAGGGCCAGCGTCAGCACCCAGCAAGGTGGGGCAGCTGCCAGGGGCCCCCAGCCTCCAGGGGGGCCCACTGACAGGGCCGTCCTTTGGGGTGTGCAACGGTGGTTGACCGGCAGGGACTGGGAGCGGCGGTGCAACTTTTCTCCGTCTGGCAGGGACAACAGTATGCAGCAATTAGGTTGGGCCTGTGCTGTCCCCACCGGGGGAGAGAGGAGGAGGCCTCCACACCATGTGACAGGCGCGCCGGCGGGCTGCAGGCAATCAAATAGGAGGCAGCAGGTGGTAACAAGGAGGCCAGGAGGAAAAGCACTGTAAAGGTAAGTTTCTTTTTAAAGAAGCTTTCTTTTTCTTTTCATTTGATCCTTAGGGGGCATCCAGATTTGGGACGTCCCTCGGTGATGTGACGCGACTCTTCACCCAAAAGGACTGAGACAATGACGCCCAAGGGCCCATGAAAACCTGGAACCGGTCCTGCTATAGACGCACATTGTCGCGCTTGTAGCAGTGGTGTACATACTATACAGTAGATGCACATTGTTGAGCTTGTAGCAGTGATTTACATACTATAGATGCACATTGTCGCGCTTGTAGCAGTGGTGTACATACTATAGATGCACATTGTTGAGCTTGTAGCAGTGATGTACATACTATAGATGCACATTGTTGAGCTTGTAGCAGTGATTAGAGATGAGCGAAGTTTTGAAAAATTCGATTTGGCTGATTCGCCGAATTTTCTGACAAAAAACGTTTCGATCCAAATTTATTTGCGGCGAATCGCTATTAACCACCCTTGACTTTCCCCCCTGCTAGTAAAAAAATAACTGTACAAAAATACTCACCTGACCCCTCTATCGAATTGGCCGGGTATCCTCTTTCATTTGGTGCCATCCGATCCCCCCTAGGGGCTTGGATGGCCCCAGGAAAGCCCCCGGAAAAGCCCCCCCCCCCGATTTTCTGTCATTTGAAAAAAAAAAGCCCAGCCGCAAAGTTGGGCGGGCGGGAGGGAGGTAATGACAGCTTGGAAAGAAAGTGGGCGGGGCAGGAGGGAGGAATGACAGCCGGCGGGGAGGTAATGACAGATTGGAAAGAAAATGGCCGGGGTGGGAGGGAGGTAATGACAGCTTGGAAAGAAAGCGGGCGGGGCGGGAGGGAGGTACTGACAGCGGGCGGGGAGGTAATGACAGCTTGGAAAGAAAGTGGGCGGGGCGGGAGGAATGACAGCTTGGAAAGAAAGTGGGCGGGGCGAGAGGGAGGAATGACAGCTTGGAAAGAAATTGGGCGGGAGGGAGGAGTTACAGCAGGCAGGGAGGTAATGACAGTTTGGAAAGAAAGTGGGCGGGGTGGGAGGGAGGAATGACAGCTTGGAAAGAAAGTGGGCGGGGCGAGAGGGAGGTACTGACAGCGGGCGGGGAGGTAATGACAGCTTGGAAAGAAAGTGGGCGGGGCGGGAGGGAGGAATGACAGCTTGGAAAGAAAGTGGGCGGGGCGAGAGGGAGGTACTGACAGCGGGCGGGGAGGTAATGACAGCTTGGAAAGAAAGTGAGCAGGAGGAATGACAGCTTGGAAAGAAAGTGGGCGGGAGGGAGGAGTTACAGCGGGCAGGGAGGTAATGACAGTTTGGAAAGAAAGTGGGCGGGGTGGGAGGGAGGAATGACAGCTTGGAAAGAAAGTGGGCGGGGCGAGAGGGAGGAATGACAGCTTGGAAAGAAAGTGGGCGGGAGGGAGGAGTTACAGCGGGCAGGGAGGTAATGACAGTTTGGAAAGAAAGTGGGCGGGGTGGGAGGGAGGAATGACAGCTTGGAAAGAAAGTGGGCGGGGCGAGAGGGAGGTACTGACAGCGGGCGGGGAGGTAATGACAGATTGGAAAGAAAGTGGGCGGGGCGGGAGGAATGACAGCTTGGAAAGAAAGTGGGCGGGGCGGGAGGGAGGAATGACAGCTTGGAAAGAAAGTGGGTGAGGCGCGAGGGAGGAGTTACAGCGGGCGGAGGTAATGACAGCTTGGAAAGTAAGTGGGCGGGAGAGAGGAATGACAGCTTGGAAAGAAAGTGGGCGGGGTGGGAGGGAGGAATGACAGCTTGGAAAGAAAGCGGGCGGGGCGGGAGGGAGGTACTGACAGCGGGTGGGGAGGTAATGACAGCTTGGAAAGAAAGTGGGCGGGAGGGAGGTAATGACAGCTTGGAAAGAAATTGGGCGGGGCGGGAGGGAGGAGTTACAGCGGGCGGGGAGGTAATGACAGCTTGGAAAGAAAGTGAGCAGGAGGAATGACAGCTTGGAAAGAAAGTGGGCGGGGCGGGAGGGAGGAATGACAGTGAGGTGGGAGGGAGGTAATGACAGCTTGGAAAGAAAGTGGGCGTGGCGGGAGGGAGGAATGACAGCGGGCGGGGAGGTAATGACAGCTTGGAAAGAAAGTGGGCGGGGCGAGAGGGAGGTACTGACAGCGGGCGGGGAGGTAATGACAGCTTGGAAAGAAAGTGGGCGGGGCGGGAGGAATGACAGCTTGGAAAGAAAGTGGGCGGGGTGGGAGGGAGGAGTTACAGCAGGCGGGGAGGTAATGGCAGCTTGGAAAGAAAGTGAGCGGGAGGAATGACAGCTTGGAAAGAAAGTGGGCGGGGCGGGGAGGAATGATAGCTTGGAAAGAAAGTGGGCGGGAGGAATGACAGCTTGGAAATAAAGTGGGCGGGAGGGAGGAGTTACAGCGGGCAGGGAGGTAATGACAGTTTGGAAAGAAAGTGGGCGGGGCAGGAGGGAGGAGTTACAGCGGGCGGGGAGGTAATGACAGCTTGGAAAGAAAGTGAGCGGGAGGAATGACAGCTTGGAAAGAAAGTGGGCGGGGCGGGGAGGAATGACAGCTTGGAAAGAAAGTGGGCGGGAGGAATGACAGCTTGGAAATAAAGTGGACGGGAGGGAGGAGTTACAGCAGGCAGGGAGGTAATGACAGTTTGGAAAGAAAGTGGGCGGGGCGGGAGATAATGACAGTTTGGAAAGAAAGTGGGCGGGCGGGAGGTAATGACAGCTTGGAAAGAAAGTGGGCGGGAGGGAGGGAGGAGTTACAGCGGGCGGGGAGGTAATGACAGCTTGGAATGACAGCGGACGGGGCCGGCAGGCAGGAGCCCACTTTCTTTCCAAGCTGTCATTCACAAAAATCATCCTCCAAATTCATACTCTATTATCATCCGCCAAATTAATTCTCTATTATCATCCATTAAATTTATACTCTATCAATTAACTAAACAAAACGAAATCCCGCTAATCAACTAAATAAATCAGACCACAATCAAGTCCCCGAAACATATTCCTTTCCATTTGACTTTCATTTTATTTTCAATCATCAATTTAATTTTAATCATCAGTTAATTAAGTAATAAATACATAAGGTTTGTCCTATTTCCACTACAAAACATTACCAAGTTTTTTTATGCTTTTAATAAGGAAAAGCCGACAATTGAACTAATAAAGAAGAGCCGGCAATAGAGCTATCAAAGAAAAGCCGACAATAGAACTACTGCCTACAACTACATTTCCCAGCAAGCACTGGGAAACACCTGGTTCAAAAAGACAGCAAGGGCATTCCCGCCCCTACCTTGAAATAGTTTTATGAAATTGGTTTAAGATTGATTTAAAATTAATTAGTTTGAGAATATGAATATGCCAGAAAATCGACCTTTCTATGAGCATTACCATCAATGATATCACCGGTACAATTATATACACATATATCTCTTTCATATCAATTTAATATAACTCCATCTACTGACCACTGTTTATATTAATTTTTATATAATTGTATTACTAGTTATTACTATTGAATACCGATTTTATACTCATATATATATATTTTTGAATTTTTGAATTAAACACACTCTCACCACATGGACAAAGTATAAATATGGATTTTAATTGCTTTTTAGAAAACAACTAACTAGATTGGTTCCCCTTCAATATTGATCTGTTCCTTAGAAAATATTTGTCTGGACTTTCCCCCTACTCATCAAACTTATTAATTTACTCCTTTACCGCAATGTTCAACTACACTATTTCCATTAACATTAACATTGCTATTCAATCATAATTAATTAACTTTTACATTTTTTACACCCTTACATCCTTAATGTCACCACCTTTTTATCATTTTCATATCATATCAAATCATTTTGTATCAATTACTTTTTACTAATCCTCTAATAATTTATTCCTCATCAACCATGATCTATATATTTATACTCTTATCATATTTATCATAATATCATTACTGTATATATCCATCAAATCGTTTTTTATCAATTACTTCTTACTAACCCTCTAGTAATTTATTCCTCATCCACCATGATCTATATATTTATATATTTATACTCTTATCATATTTTTATCATATCCTTAGTTTATATATCCATTCTATCTATTCACGTCTATCCAGTTTCAATATTACATCCCTCCATCTAATTATTTAATGAATTGTCCCTCTACTAATGATTTAATCATTTTCTATTTTTCTTTTTTTTATTTGATCAACCAATAACTAATTATTTAATTATGAACTTACAGTACCCACTATTAATATACACTAATTTATAGTATCTAACTTTCTAATGAATTGCCCCCCTACCAAAATTTTAATAAAATTATTGTTTCTTTATTAGATCAATCAATAATTTATTATTTAATCATTAATTTATACTATCCACTATTAATTTATATTATCTACAATTATTTAAGATGTTCCACTATATTCAGTATATCATATTGGTACTTCTTTATTTTTTTTTCCATGATAAGTTATCATCCTACTACTTTTAATCTGTGATAATACATTCTATCACATGTAATGATTCAACCAACCTTTGTGTATCCACAGCGCACCTACACCAATCTTTTTCCTTCTAGGGCTACACCTAAATTGAAATTGATTAACACACTACAATTTTTCCTGGGAATCACAGGTTTTCCTGCTGTAGGAGCCGCTCATATTATCCAATTGCGCTTTATCCTCAAAACCAACTTGTACTATCTATATATATATATATATAATTCATCTATCTATATATCTAATTAATCTATATATCTTTCTAATTATAATAAATAATATTTATATTATATTTATATTTATCCTATGCTTGTAACTATATATTTTTATATTTAAAATATATATATATAAAATGTATAACATTTACCTCTTTTTAAATACATATATACTTAGTTTGTCCTTCACACAAACCCAGTATAACCTTTTCACACAAACCCAGTATAACCTTTTTACATTTTTACCATTTATTCATATTTAATACCATATATACATATATATATATATATATATATATATATATATATATATATATATATTTAAATCTAAGTTCCCTCACACAAATATAACACTTCTATTTATATACGGAATTTATAAACATGATTCCCCTTTTTCCATACACAAGCAGGATCCAAAATAGAGTACAAACACAATACTTTTATATGCGCAGAATCTCTGCAGAAGAGTCGGGTGCACAGCTGAACACTTAATTACAATACCTTGTGACATTTGTATAATAATATGTTACATATACATACTGCCTTTTCCCAGGTAAATACATTGTAACAAGCCTGAGGAGCTCTGTGCAACAGCACAGCCTCCTGGCACCATCTTGAAATCCTTTACAATGCTCATTCATTTTTCAATGTTTGATTTTTTATATATGTGAATACATTTTTAACTGTTCATTCATTCTTTAAATGTTTATCTATTTATTTTATGCTCCAGGTATTCTAGTTTATTTTCTAGTGTTTTTATAGTGTGTACATGCCGGCATGGTGGGAGCGGGGAAGCCGGCCACACTGTCAGCTGTGTAGGTAAGTGTGTGCTACATGCCGGTATGGTGGGAGCCGGGGAGGCCGGCTGCACTGTCAGCGGGAGGCGGAAGCTGGTTTGCACAGCTGACAGTGTAGCCGGCCTCCTCGGCTCCCACCAGGCCGGCCTTTTTTTTAAATTTCAGGAAAACTTTGATTGATCGAATGGCGGGGAAATTCGGATTCGTTCAGAATCGAATTTTTCCTGAAATTCGGAACGAATTCGGGTTCGTCCGGATCGATTCGCTCATCCCTAGCAGTGATGTACATACTATAGATGCACATTGTTGAGCTTGTAGCAGTGATGTACAAACTATAGATGCACATTGTCGCGCTTGTAGCAGTGGTATACAAACTATAGACGCACATTGTCGCGCTTGTAGCAGTGATGTACATACTATAGATGCACATTGTCGCGCTTGTAGCAGTGATGTACATACTATAGACGCACATTGTCGCGCTTGTAGCAGTGATGTACATACTATAGACGCACATTGTCGAGCTTGTAGCAGTGGTGTACATACTATAGACACACATTGTCGCGCTTGTAGCATTGATGTACATACTATAGACGCACATTGTCGCGCTTGTAGCAGTGATGTACATACTATAGACGCACATTGTCGCGCTTGTAGCAGTGGTGTACATACTATAGACGCACATTGTCGAGCTTGTAGCAGTGCTGTACATACTATAGACGCACATTGTCGCGCTTGTAGCAGTGATGTACATACTATAGACGCACATTGTCGCGGTTGTAGCAGTGATGTACATACTATAGACGCACATTGTCGAGCTTGTAGCAGTGGTGCACATACTATAGACGCACATTGTTGTGCTTGTAGCAGTGATGTACATACTATAGACGCACATTGTCGAGCTTGTAGCAGTGATGTACATACTATAGACGCACATTGTCGAGCTTGTAGCATTGATGTACATACTATAGATGCACATTGTTGCTCTTGTAGCAGTGGTGTACATACTATAGACGCACATTGTCGAGCTTGTAGCAGTGATGTACATACTATAGACGCACATTGTCGAGCTTGTAGCAGTGATGTACATACTATAGACGCACATTGTCGAGCTTGTAGCAGTGATGTACATACTATAGACGCACATTGTCGAGCTTGTAGCAGTGATGTACATACTATAGATGCACATTGTCGAGCTTGTAGCAGTGGTGTACATACTATAGATGCACATTGTTGCACTTGTAGCAGTGGTGTACATACTATAGACGCACATTGTCGAGCTTGTAGCAGTGGTGTACATACTATAGACGCACATTGTCGAGCTTGTAGCAGTGGTGTACATACTATAGACGCACATTATCGAGCTTGTAGCAGTGGTGTACATACTATAGACGCACATTGTCGAGCTTGTAGCAGTGATGTACATACTATAGATGCACATTGTTGCGCTTGTAGCAGTGGTGTACATACTATAGACGCACATTTTCGAGCTTGTAGCAGTGATGTACATACTATAGACGCACATTGTCGAGCTTGTAGCAGTGATGTACATACTATAGATGCACATTGTCGAGCTTGTAGCAGTCGTGTACATACTATAGACGCACATTGTCGAGCTTGTAGCAGTGATGTACATACTATAGACGCACATTGTCGCGCTTGTAGCAGTGATGTACATACTATAGATGCACATTGTCGAGCTTGTAGCAGTGGTGTACATACTATAGACGCACATTGTCGAGCTTGTAGCAGCGATGTACATACTATAGACGCACATTGTCGAGCTTGTAGCCGTGATGTACATACTATAGACGCACATTGTCGCACTTGTAGCGGTGATGTACATACTATAGATGCACATTGTCGATCTTGTAGCAGTGATGTACATACTATAGACACACATTGTCGAGCTTGTAGCAGTGATGTACATACTATAGACGCACATTGTCGAGCTTGTAGCAGTGGTGTACATACTATAGACGCACATTGTCGAGCTTGTAGCAGTGATGTACATACTATAGACCCACATTGTCGAGCTTGTAGCAGTGATGTACATACTATAGATGCACATTGTCGAGCTTGTAGCAGTGGTGTACATACTATAGACGCACATTGTCGAGCTTGTAGCAGTGATGTACATACTATAGACGCACATTGTCGCACTTGTAGCAGTGATGTACATACTATAGATGCACATTGTCGAGCTTGTAGCAGTGGTGTACATACTATAGACGCACATTGTCGAGCTTGTAGCAGTGATGTACATACTATAGACGCACATTGTCGAGCTTGTAGCAGTGATGTACATACTATAGACGCACATTGTCGCGCTTGTAGCAGTGATGTACATACTATAGACGCACATTGTCGAGCTTGTAGCAGTGGTGTACATACTATAGACGCACATTGTCGAGCTTGTAGCAGTGATGTACATACTATAGACGCACATTGTCGAGCTTGTAGCAGTGGTGTACATACTATAGACGCACATTGTCGAGCTTGTAGCAGTAATGTACATACTATAGACGCACATTGTCGAGCTTGTAGCAGTGATGTACATACTATAGACGCACATTGTTGCGCTTGTAGCAGTGATGTACATACTATAGACGCACATTGTCGAGCTTGTAGCAGTGATGTACATACTATAGACCCACATTGTCGAGCTTGTAGCAGTGGTGTACATACTATAGATGCACATTGTCGAGCTTGTAGCAGTGATGTACATACTATAGATGCACATTGTCGAGCTTGTAGCAGTGATGTACATACTATAGACGCACATTGTCGAGCTTGTAGCAGTGATGTACATACTATAGACGCACATTGTCGAGCTTGTAGCAGTCGTGTACATACTATAGATGCACATTGTCAAGCTTGTAGCATTTTCTATATGTCCCCGAGTGTCATTTTTTGACCCCCTCCCCCAGCCCTTATGCCCTACTACACAGGCCCACCCCTATGTTCATTGAGGGTACAGGTAATGTGTCAGAGTGGTAAGCAAGCCACCCACCAGGATGTCAGGTAGGTGGCTTGTTGTCCCTCAGCCCTTTAAACTGATATAGGGGTCCTTTGTCCTTTGGAACAAGTAGCATAACTCCCCGACCAGCCACTTCGGCCACACGTCAGCCGGAGCGTCTCCGTGGAAACGGCGGGACGCTGGAAATCAACAAAGCGGGGACCAAGGAAGTACACACTGCAACTTGCGTGGGGGGGAGGGGGAATATAGTAAAAAGCTATAATAACATGTGAAATACGAATGATGGCACAATGACCAAGATAACCTATATAGTAAAGAAATACAATATAAAAATCACATTGTATGAATATGAAAGTCATGCTAGTGCATAATGAAACTAAAATAATAAACAGGCTTAGATATAAGGTAAGTGAAAGCAACATTCAGATATATGCATCATAAACATTGAAATCATATCCTAGTAGAAAATGAGAAATAGGGGACAACAGGGACAATAGTAATAGACATGGTAAAATATAAGCCCATTCAAATGTAATTGCAAAAAAATATATATGAATAAAAGTGACATGAATAATATAAAATACGCCTATTAAAGCATAGTAATATTAAAGGTATACTGAAGGCATAGTAATATTGAATGGCATGCAGATGACATACTCTTGGACCATTAATTGCAGGGATAATATTGAATGGCATGAAAATAGCATGCTCCTAAGCCATTCATTGCAAAGACAAGACTTGTCAGGGGTACTGATTATCAAACCAAGTGAGAGAATAGCATACTTTTATTTGTATGTTATATAATGGGCGAAATAGCCAACATGCACACATGTATGGTATATGGGCCACTGGAAAGGACTAAATATAAGATGGGCCAACTGCCCATGGCCAAAGAAAGAAAGGGAGAGACCTCATGCAACAAAATCACAAAATACTTATAATAGTGGGATTATACTTGAAATTAGCCTAATCCCACTATATACCCAATTAAAACCTAGCTACTATCTGTCAAGAATAAAAGAAATATCCCACTTATGGTTTAGACCAGCAGGAAATCTCATCCCTAATGTAAAAATCCAGTATGCCTCTCTACATAAAAGTTTCTTATATAAATCACCACCCCTGGGTCCCAAGGAAACCTTCTCAATCGCACGCACATGGAACCGAGGGATTAAGGAATGGTGGCATTCATTGTGGTGTCGCGCCACATTCGAGTTCCTGACTAAATCAAGGCGCCCTATGCCGTAAAGGTGCTCACTGATACGGACTTTGAGTTTCCGTTTCGTGCACCCCACATATTGTTTGTGGCAATAGTCGCAAGTGATTAAATATATCACATACGAAGAATTACAATTTAAAAAGGTTTTAATCTTGTGAGATCTGCCTGTAGAAGCAGAGACAAATGAGTGGCACTTGTGCAAATTTACAGATACCGCATCTGGCACCCCCACAGGGAAAGAACCCGATGGTACTTAGCCAGGTGCTGCTAGCCGGTGGCGTCATATGAAAATAACTCGGCCACAACAGATTGCCCAAATTAGGTGCTCTATGACTGACCACAAGTACTCCCCCGTCAACCTCTCTGGAGAGTACAGGGTCTGCTCTTAGAATAGAAATATTTTTCTTAATGATGTTAGAGATTTGTTTGAATTCCAAACTATACGGGGTGCTAAAGGTGATAGACGCAAATTGGGCAGAGGTCTTTTTATTGGCCTTGTGATTAAGGATATTATGTCGATCTTTAGCTAATGCTATATTTTTAGCTCTTTGCAGCATCCACAAGGGATACCCCCGACTGCGTAAACGTGATTCGATCTGGTGAGACTCCGTTATAAAAGAGTCAATCTGAGAGCAGTTTCTCCTACTTCTCACCATCTCACCTACCGGTATTGCCTTGATGATATGCGGGGGATGGCAGCTAGATGCCTGCAGGATATTATTGCCCGCAGTCGATTTGCGAAAAGTGGAAGTTTGTAGCAAGCTGGTGTGTGGATCCACAAACAAGTGGAGGTCCAGAAAATAGATTGTGTTGGAATCAGCATGAGATGTAAATTCTAAATTAAGTGAATTTTGGTTACAATAATTCCAAAAGGCCTTAACATCAGACTCTGAACCATTCCAAATAAGGATTAAGTCATCTATATATCGAAAATAAGTGACTATATTGGAACGCCAGGGATTTGTTTGGCCAAAAATATACTCATGTTCCCACCAACCCATGTACAAATTCGCCAGGGAGGGGGAAAAGGGCGCGCCCATCGAGGCACCTCTCAACTGTAAATAAAACGTGGTGTCAAAAGAAAAATAATTATGACTAAGGAAATATTCAATGGTCATAATAATAAACTGACACAAATCCTGGTCATAGTCCGAAAATTTGGACAAAAAAAACTCAAGTGCTTGAATTGCCAAATTATGGGGTATGGATGAATACAATGATGTAACATCCATAGTGCAAAGTAAATACCCTTTCATCCAGGGGGCATGGGAAAGGAGATGAATAAAATGCCCGCTATCCCTAATGAAGCCTGGAAGTTGTGAAACCAGGGGCTGTAAAAATTGGTCCACCCATTGTCCCATCGGTTCATTCAGACCCCCGATCCCAGCTACAATAAGCCTACCTTTGGGCGGATTATCGGGTTTGTGGATTTTGGGGAGGTGATGGAATATTGGTACAATAGGGTTTGTAACCTTCAAATGATCCGCAGTCTTGTTAGAAAGTACTCCTAAAGACAAACCTTCCTCAATTAAATCAAACAAGGCCTTCTGAAATTGTTTGGTTATCCAAACTTCTGTAGGTAGCAGGGTCCTGCAATTGTCTAAGTGCCTCATCTCTATAAGTACTTTTATTTAGAATGACCACTTTGCCCCCCTTGTCTGCCTGTCTAATAACGATTTGATCTTTGTTCCTTAATGTGGACACTGATGCCGACCCATGCAGCACAAACAGGGTCAGTAAGGGGTTGCACTGCAGCGACCGGGCCACCCCATGTGACATCTGTCACCGGGCCCCAAGGCAGTTGCGACCCCAGTCCTTACGCCACTGTTTGGACCCCTTACCAGTTTAAAAGTAAAGTGCAAAGTTTAATTACCAGACTACAAAAATATATTTTTTATTAATTGACCAATACTTGCCTTATCCTGCATAGTTTCCCGTGCCAGCTCTGTAAAAATGATGCCAGCAGGGGGTCTATTTTAAAGTGAAGGGGGACACAGCTCCCCCCTCTTCCTTGATTGGCATCTAGCCAATGATGTCATTGCCACACCAATGCAATGACTGATCACCTGCCATCTTACAGAGAGGAACAGCAAAAAAAGTCTGAATCCGAGTTGGGGGATGATTCGAAAAATGAAAATATCCATAATATTGAAAATATTTTGTTCTACAGCCTAAGAAGGGAGTATCTGCAGGGGCTTTGGCCAACTGTATTTCACAAGTTCAGTGGGTTTTGGTCCGCTTTAAGAATCTAGAACCAAGCCAACAGGGTTTTAGTTCACTTTAAGGACTCAAAGACTAATTCCTGTTTGCAGGCCAAGGTGTACAGGCTAAAGGACTCACTGTGCTTCAAAAGGATATAACAGCTCAAAATATTCCCATCACAGGGACCCTGGGAGCAAGGAGGAATATCTGCAGATCTACTAGTATGCTATAGTCCTGCTCACCAGTGCCCTTTAAAACATAACTTTTATTAATGCATTTGAAAACATGTATACCCAGTGCAAGATATATGTGAAAAGGCTACTTGCCCCTAGATGGATTGGGTGACGCGTTTCGGGGTTATGAGCCCCTTAGTCTTACCACAGGGGCTCACTGTACACAAATCTTTTTGGATGTCACCTTCCCTTTATGTTATTTACATGATTTCCTTCTTTCTTGTGGAGCCGGATAAATAAACAGCCCCCATCGGTGCCGAGAAGCCGGCCACATAATGAGTCCCATTTTCGGCGGCTATCATTTAGGAACAAAGCTGCCATTATAGTGGCGGGCAAGCTCAGCAATCAGCCAATTCTTCTCTAGAGATGAAGGAAAATTCATGTTTAGTTGTTTGCCAAATACAGGATGGATGTGATAAACTGATTTTGGAGGTGGAATGGCTCCGGCATGTTCCATGAGCAGCAAGCGCGGGGCACCTTTGTCCCAGGGCGAGAAGCGATGACTAATTGTTCAGTGTGGACGTCTGATCCCAGAAACATCTGCTGCCTCCGAACAATGCCACCGTTCTGTGATGTCCTCTCAAGCGCCGATTGTTTCCTTCACGTGTGGCGGAGCGTGGGAGACATCGAGTCAGGTACCGGGAGAGCCCTCGACATGTGGTCAATAAACAGACTCCTGGCAAAGATTCCAAGCTGGAAGCAACTGCAGCTGTGGTAGAAAGAGACACATCAGCCTATAGTGTGACATTTCATTATTACTTAAAGTGGACCAACACCCAGGATTTTCACTATCCTGGGTGTTGGTCCACTTCTGCGGGGCACCCCGGTCGGGGGTTGTGTGAAACCCCCCAAAAAGGCCCAAAAAACTCACCTCACCACCGACGGACAAGCTGAGGCTGCTGGAGGCCGCCTCTCGCGCATCCCTCTTACAGGGAGCGTGCCCGCATCGGCCATTCACAAACGTCCAGCGTGGGTGCGCGCCCTGCTAGAGGGATGCGCGAGAATCGACGGCGGCCCGGGCATGCGCCGTTGGAACGGGGATGGGTTAAGGTTTGTGGGCGTCCTGGGGGGGTTTCACACAGCAGGGCATCCCGATTTCGGATGCCCCGCGGGGAGGGAGCTGATCGGCCCGGGAATCTTATAGATTCCCGGGCCGATCAGCGGTGGGTGTTGGTCCACTTTAAAGGTATCGTCCGAGCTAATTGTAAAGACTAATCATTGTTTGCTTACCCGTCATGCAGATGAATATTGTTGTTGAGATACAGGGGTTTATTCATCATTTATCATAGAGAATCTGGTGAGCGACTCTAACAGCGACACGTAGCGACCAATTCATCATCACAGTTGGCTCACCGTATACCGCCGGCGCTCTGGCTTTCAGAACGTCTGGTATTACCTGTCGCTACCTGTCGCTCTCCCATACATTTCAATGGACGTTCCATTTATTCTCTTCAAACTGGGTTTTGTTTTAATTATTTTTTTTAATTATGAAATAATTGTGTCACCTCTCATGGACTAGAAAAAATCATTTTTGAAAACTTTTTTGATTTATAATATTTTTATGCAGAATTGTCCTTTACATGTCTGGTATTAAAGTGTTCATGTTACAATGTAATAACAATGTAATTCCATATGTTTTTTAATCGCACAGCCTCTGGCGCTCTGGGCTACAATGACCCGATTTTGAGCGCCGGCACTGTGTGAGGCTGTTTTTTGGATGAATATGGTGTAAGTCGGTCGCACTGCGCTTTACTGGTGTTAGAGTGACTCACACAATATATTCATCAATGCCGGCCAGCGACTGAGACGCTCTGAAACAGCGAACTATGGCCGATCACGGCGACTAATAGCGGTCGCTCTCAATGCCTCGCTACAGATGCTCATCTGTCGGTACCTGGCGCTAGTAATGAATCAGCCTGACAGCCATTTTTCCTATAGATCCCTGAACTTTATTAATGACCACTTTTTTTAGCACTAAATGGTGGACCTATCTCCACCCTCTTGCTTGTCTTTTCCCTTTTTTTGTATAGCTGGTCAATGGTCATGAATAAATAATATCCAGGGGCTGGTCTACATAAACCGGGCTAGATCTCAGTGACAACAGCTTCATTCAGCAACTCACCAGGATGAACCTTCTGCATGGCAAGTATGCAAACTATGTTCTTTTTACACTTAGTCTGGACAATAATTTTCTGGGAGGGGGGGGGCGATTCAGGATGCCCCGCTGTGTGAAATCCACAGGAACACCCAGTATTTTTACCTGACCAGTGATCCCACAGCTCATGTATGGGCTCTCCTCCAATTGGTGTTCTATGCCATCCTGTTTAAAAGGAAAACCATCTGGGATTTTAACTCTCTGGGGTTTTGTTTCATATATAGGGACCATCTCAGTTTGGTGTAAACTCCCTGGATCACAGCATTTACTTATGTCGATGGCAATCCCACGGTGCAGGCTCTCCTGCAATGACCGGCAAGTACTCCATTCAGCTTTACTATGCTGCTCTGACATCAGGAATAATTTACTTTGGGGGCCAAAAAAAGTGATTTCCTCTGGTGAGCCCCAAGAATTATTTTTTCTGGTGGGCCCCAATAAACTTTTTCTTTGGTTGGCCCTAAGAATTATTTCTTCTGGTTTAACATAGAAACATAGAAGGTTGACGGCAGAAGTAGACCATACGCTCCATCTAGTCTGTGTATACTGTATGTTCTCTTTATCTTAGGATAGATGTGTGCTTATCCCAGGCATGTTTACATTCAGTGACTGTTGATTATTCAACTACCTCTGCTGGAAGTTTGTTCCAAGCATCTACTACTCTTTCTGTAAAGTAATATTGTCTAACATTGCTCCTGATCTTCTAGCTTCAGGTTGTGCCCCCTTGTTCTATCATTAACTTTCTTCTTCCCTCCTGAACCTTATTCAATCCTTGTATGTACTTAAAGGTCTCAATCATGTCCCCCCTCTCTCTTCTTTCCTCCACAGGTGGGGCGCCATTCTGAACCTTTGCACCGGGTGCCAAAGAACCTAGCTACTCCTCTGCAGCTGGGTACCCCAAATTGGGAAGCCCATGGCAAGGGTTTTGGTCCTTTCTAAAGGAGTAATACCATTTAAAGAGGCCAGAAATGACCTCCTTCTATCCCCCAGCCCTGCCCCCATCTTGCCCCAGGTTCCAGATTTAACCCTGAGAACTCTGCAGTCACTGCATTGGCAGCTTCTGGTCTTCCAGGCTGCTGCAGATCCTGAATGACAGTATTGTCAACGGGGAGGCTGATTTATTAATAGCGACATGTAGCGACAGTTGAGTGACTGTAGCAGTATTTTCACAGCGCCCGCTAGTAGTCGCTGTGCTTCGCCGTTGTTCGGTTGTTGATAGCGACTCAGTCGGTGTGGCGTAATGTTGAATACGAAGGTTATGAGTCGCTATTTGACAGGTTCCGCGATGTATGGGTGCGCATGATAGCGACTGGTCAGAGCGACCGGCTTCCACCATATTCATCAAAAAATCACGCTAAAAAATTTCAAGCGCTGTAAAATGCATGTTTAAACCCCAGAGCGCTGGCGGCGATGTGTTAAAAGTAGTTTTTTAACCCCCAAACCACCATATTTTTGGAAACCCAAAAAAAGTAATTAAAAGTATTTTAAATAATTTAGTAATATGAATACATTAATATCAGACCTGTAATATCAATTCTGTACAATTTTTTTTTATGGCAAAAATGGCAGAAGTGGTCACAGAATTTTTCACATTTAAAAAAAAAAAAAACATTAATAACAATTAATAATATTTCAAGATTGTCCCATTGAAATGGACGCTGGCGCTGTGGGCTGAGGCTGGAATAATGATGAATGAGTGGCTATATGGCGCTATCTCAGTCGCTAAGCAGGATTGGCTTGATAAATGTGTGATTGTGGTGGGGAGCCGGCGTTCTCGTAGCGGGGCCCGTCATTACCGGCCGCTCACCAGTCGCTACCTGTCGCTATTCCTTCATAAATAAGGGCCTAAATCACAGCGGCATCAGCATCGCTTCTGACGTTTCTGCTTTGCGATCAGGATCACTGGAAGTTTTAGGTAAGTTTTAGTTTTTTTTAAGTGTCCAAATCAAGAGACCCGAGTCACAAATTTATGTTGAACCCAGGAGGTGGGATGGAAGAAATCTCCAACACTCCATTCATTTACTTACCTCCTACTACACATACCTTCCAACTTTTCAGGGTGGAAAAGAGGGACAACTGCTAAATGAAGCCACGCCCCCTCATTGAGGGATAGATAGGAGATACAGTTACAACAATAAAAACACCTATATAGGCACATGAATCCACACAGATCTGCATGTTACGCCTCAAGGAGGGACAAATGAGAACAATGAGGGGCAGGGGAACTCAAAAGAGAGGGACAATCCCTCCAAATGAGGAAGTAGTATTACTCTTTATTGTGCTTTCAGTAAGTTGTTGTACCGTGTTAGCCATCGATGGAAGCAGGAAATGCAAGGTTAAGGTAATACCATTTATTGGCTAACTCAATAAGATTGAAAATGCAAGCTTTCCAAGCTGTTCATAAGATTATAAGATTATGCCTGAAGAAGAAGCTTGAACAGCTTGGAAAGCTTGCATTTTCAATCTTATTGAGTTAGCCAATAAATGGTACACACCTTGAAAAAGTGACGCGGTGACGTCACGAAACGCGTTGGTAGTGAGGAGTCTGGGTGGCTGGGGGGGACGTCCATGTCAGTCTGCTCGTTTCATGTGAGTGCCTGCTTGTAATTGCTGTTTACACTGTATCTATGGTTTATTCCTTATCTGGTGGGTCCTCACTTTTTGCTTAGATAGGTTAAACTCCCAATTCGTTTTAGGGTTGTAGTTTTAGTTAGTCATTTTTCACTCTATACATTTTGTTTGTGTTTATGAGTTTATTTTTTGGATACACTTCATGTGATTATTGAATTGATGTTTCATGCACCTTTGGTCAAATATAATATTGGTTTAACACTTGCACTATAAATTGCATCACTCTTAATGCTAGACTTTTATCAATGATTTGAATGCATAAAGTCTGTATGGCTTTTTTGTTACTGTGCAGCAGGCCTGTAATTATGGTAATTGGGCCACAGAGCCCATGGGTCATCGTTTAGAGGGCTCTGCTTGTCATTTATAGAGCAGCGGCTAAAGGTTTTGTGGCCTTCCCCCCCCCCCCCTGTTGTCCCCCTCTCCTCTGTATATCCCTTTGTGTATATGTGTTTTTTAATGGTGTTTTAATATTGTTGTATAGTATTGTTGTAAGATAAATGTAGATACATGAATAAAATTGATTATATATTTTTCAATTTTGTGTAAGTGGTGCTTCTGGCAGTGTGGAACCCCCACCTTTTTGCTTTCTAGATATTTGACAGGCTATTCTGTTTCAACCCTGTACTGTTAGCACACTGGTTTATTTGGTGTATTGAAAATTGTTGGTGCGGTCCCTCTCTTGTTCTTGTTCCAATAAATGGTATTACCTTAACCTTGCATTTCCTGCTTACATCGATGGCTAACACGGTACAACAACTTAGGCCCTTATTTAACAAGGGATAGCGCCAGGTAGCGAATGGTGAGCGAACGGTAATGACGGTCACCGCCACGAGAACGCCGGCTCCCCTCCGCAATCACACATTTATCAAGCCGATCCTGCTTACCGACTGACAGAGCGCCAGATAGCGAATCATTCATCATTATTCCAGCCTCACCCCACAGCGCCAGCGAGCGACCTTGAACAGCGACAGTTATAACCTCTCGCTACCTGGCGCTCTCCAATGCATTTCAATGGAACAATTAATTGCTATTAATGTTTTTTTTTTTTTTTTTTTTTTTTTTAAATGTCAAAAAGTCTGTGACCACTTCTGCCATGTTAGATATTTTTTTTAAGGTTAAAAAAAAAAATAAAAAATTTGTGCAGAATTGATATTACAGGTCTGATATTAATGTATTCATATTACAAAATGTTTTGAAAAACATGTTTTTTTTTTTTTTTCAAAAAATATGGTTGTTTGGGGGGTTAAAAAACTACTTTTAACCCATCGCCGCCAGCGCTCTGGGGTTTAAACAAGCATTTCACAGTGCAAGAATTTTTTGAGCGTGATTTGTTAATGAATATGGTGGGAGCCGGTCGCTATGGCCATTCGCTGTCATGCGCTCCCATACAGCGCGGAACCTGTCAAACAGCGACTCCTAACCCCGTATTCAACATTACCGCACACCGGCTGAGTCGCTGTCAACAGCTGAACAACGGCCAAGCACAGTGAATACTAGCGTGCGCTGTGAAAATAACGCTACTGTCGCTCATCTGTCGCTACCTGGCGCTATTAATGAATCGGCCTCCCACTGAAAGCACAATAAAGAGTAATACTACTTCCTCATTGTCCCTCTCTTTTGAGTCCCCCTGCCCCTCATTGTTCTCATTTGTCCCTCCTTGAGGCGTAACATGCAGATCTGCATCAATGATTCATGTGCCTATATAGGTGTTTTTATTGTCCTTTGAAACAATAGGACGAGGAATGACCTCCATGGTGAGAGGTTTAGGTGGGGGTTGGGTGGCAGGGATGTGACAGGCTGGTATTAAATGTCTCTGGATATTTGTATATTAAGAGGGGGATTAGAGAAGAGGGATCCGTGCAGGAATAACAGCTGTATTCAAGATGCCACACATGCTTCTTATTAAAGCTGACTCCAGGAAAACTGAAAGCTTAACCCTCCCCTCCCCCCACAATTTTTGAGGTGACTACTCATGTGGTAGGCCAGCAGTCATCTTAGAGGCTGATTCATTACTAGCGCCAGGTATCGGCGGATGAGCGTCTGTATAGCAGCGCTTAGAGCCACCGCTAGTATACGCTGTGATCGGCTATCAGGCGCTGTAACAGAGCGTCTCAGTCGCTGTAGTAACCTGGCCGGCATTGATGAATGTGATGTATGTTGGGCATTCTAATACCAGTACAGCGTTGCAGGGAGCGAGAGGTAGCCCCAGCTCAATGCGACCGACCCTCAGCGACTCACACCATATTCATAACAAAAAAACACACAGTGTCGGTGCTCTGGATCTGGTCGCTATAGCATAGAGCGCCAGACGCTGTGTGATTAAAGTCTGTTTTTAAACACATATCCACCAGTAACAAAGTGAAAACACATGGAATGACATTGTTGTAACATTGTGACATTAATACTTTAATGCCAGACCTGTAATGACAATTCTGCATAAAAATATAAAAAGTTTTCAAAAACTTTTTCTAGGCCAGGAGAGGTCACACAATTATTTGAGAGAAAATAAAATTAAAAGCAAAAAACCCTGTTTAAACAGAAGAGAGGAATCTTCCATTGAAATGTATGGGAGAGCGACAGGCAGCGACAAGTAATACCTTGCGCTCTGGAAGCTAGAGCGCCGGCGCTATAAGCTGAGCTGCCTGTAGTGATGAATCAGACGCTACATGGTGCTGTTAAAGTCGCTCACTAAATTTGCTTTCAGAAATGTGGTATTGCGTACAGCGCCTGGCGTTCACCAGACTCTGCCTGCTGCTACGAGGCGCTACCTGGCGCTATCCCTTGATGAATAAACCCCTTACTGATGTATGGTAGATAGCGATTTAACCTATTTAAAGGGATTGCCCAGGCTAAGTGTAAACACAAATCATTGTTTGCTTACCTGCCATGCAAAAGATTTATCCTGGTGCTTAAAGTGGACCAACACCCAGGATTTTGACTATCCTGGGTTTTGGTCCACTTCGGCGGGGCACCCCGATCGGGGGTTCCCCGCTGTGTGAAACCCCCCAGAAAGCCCCGAAAACTCACCTCTCCCCGCTCCCACGTGACCGTGCCGTCCAATCCCCGCCGACGTCCAAGCGGGTGACAGCGGCGTCCAAGACAGCGCGTCCGCCGCCGCCTCCCACGCGCCACTCACGGCGTGCGCGCGCCCGCGCCGGCCATTCACGGTCCGCCGGCGCGCGCACGTCTAGAGGGGCGCGCGGGAGGCGGCGGAAGCGGTGGCGGATCAGGTAAGGAGTTTGGGGGATTTCACCCCGCGGGACATCCCGATCTCGGATGCCCCGCGGTGAGGGAGGTGATCGGCCCGGGAATCTTATAGATTCCCGGGCCGATCACCCCTGGGTGTTGGTCCACTTTAATAAAATGGTTGTTGTTGAGACGTGAGAATAAGCCCCTTTCCTGTATCCCAGGCCTTGGATTCCATTCATGACCTTGTTTTAGCAACCCAGGGCCGGTTCCGGGTTTATGTGGGCTCCTGGGCGGCATGGTCACAGTGGGCCCCTTTGTGGTGAAGAGTCGCGTCACATCACAGAGGGAGGTCCCACATCTGGATGCCCCCTAAGGATCATGCTATGTGAACCAAAACTCTAGTTTTGGTCTACTTTGAAGTGCACCAAACCCCTTTAAACCTGACCTTGGGAGTCTAAATGAATCTAGATTCTCCTGATTTTGGATGCCCCTGTTTGTGACCCTCCCCCCCCTTTGTTCATTACTTTCCTGGAACTGGTGAATGCGCTGTGGGATCGCCAGTTTGAGTTAACGGCCAAACCAGGGGGGTTCTTTCACAAACAGGGGCATCCCAAATTGAGATGCCCCTGTAAAGCAGACCAAAACTCAGCCTTCTGTATCAGACTATGCTGCTCCTTGCTCTGCTTGTCTTTGTTTCCCCCTCCTTCTCCGTATAGGTCCACCATTCGGTGCTAAAACATGGTGGTCATGAATAAATAAAATCCAGGGGCTGGGCTACAGAAAGTGGGCTGGACCTCAGCAAAAACAGCTGTATTCAGCAGCTCACCGGGATGAATCTTCTGCATGACAGGTTTTCAGGGTTTCACACAGATTTCGGATGCACCAGGGGCAGGCTAGTGGGCAGCCCTAGAGTCTTTTAGATTCCAGGAGAGGGCGATTTCCTTGAGAAAGGGGACTAGATCCCCGAAACGTGGGAGGACCGCCCCACTATTACCTAACTATTCTCACGGGGTAATACTTATCTCACTTATTGTATACATCCTATGTAACGTGATGCTGTAATAGCTCACCGCTGTGCGTCATAAGTTATGCATTTGACCTTTGATAGAGAGATGTTATCCACTGGTTTATTGTGATTGTGTACTATATGCTCGTCCAAACTGTCGCTATAGGAAGTGTTCATATTATGATTAAGCTTACTCCAGGTGACGAACGTATAGTATACACAGCCAGATGATTCTCTGCTTTACCTGCATTGGATTTGTGAATGCATTGTCTTCCTGTGTCAGTCCAGCAAACACATGCCATCCAATTTTGCAATTACCGTATATACTCGAGTATAAGCCGAGTTTTTCAGCCCACTTTTTGGGCTGAAAAAAGCCGCCTCGGTTTATACTCGAGTCAGTGCCGAAATGGAGGAGAAAAAGGGGCCAGGCGACATGCCCATTCATTTCCCGCCCCCGTGCCGGCTCCCGCACTCACCCTCTCACTTCCAGCTGTTCCTCCGCTGCCGCCCGCACCTCATGTGCCGGGGACGGGATGCCGCTCAGCGTCTCCGGGGGGGCCTCCCTCGGGCCGGCCTGGACGGTGGGGAGTGGGGCGGCGGTGCTCTGCGCCATTGTGCCGGTAGGGCGGGGACCGGAGCACACTGTGCAGCCCAGCACCAAGCGCCGGGCCGGACGCGCAGCGACGGAGGGCAGGGCACGCCGGCGGGGGGCGGTGACGCACACGTTCTGGGCCGGCCTCTTAAGATGCTTCTACGGACAGGCTGTGCAAACAAGAGGTAAGTGTGTATACCGTATATACTCGAGTATAAGCTGAAAAAAGCCGCCTCGGCTTATACTCGAGTCAATAACCTGTTCCATTTTTTTAGGGTAAAATGAGGTGCCTCGGCTTATATTCGGGTCGACCTATACTCGAGTATATATGGTAGGCTAATAATGGACTGTTAAGAGGCTTGATATTGTATGTCTAGTGGACACATGACATAGGGGCTATAGTAAATGCATTTAATGTAATGCTGTTTGTTACTCTAATGTGAGATATCTTCACAGCCTGTATATAAACACAAATGAAATACCTACAGTAAAATATTTTTATATGCATTTAAATTGGTGTGCGCCTAAGTTTCTAATGTATAGATTCCAGGACCGCACCACATGTCTTTTGAGCCGCTTTAAAGCATATCGAGACCGCTAGACCAAAATGCCCAGGGGACACCCTAAATTGGAGTACCCCACATCCCCATACTCACTGGTACCCACAATCCCTCGCAGTGATGTTTGGCCATCAACAGCGCAGGTCTTCTGTGCTCTCTGGGTGCTTCATTATCTTCAGTAAGCAGGCTTCTGCTAATGATGGAACCCAGGAGTACAGGGGTGTGACCACACAGGGGCCCAGAAGGTCAGGGGGGCCCCATCATTGTTGCTCCTCAATTTTATTGACCATATTTATGCTAAACTGGAATTTAATTAAAAGACAGAAAAAAGGTTTACTTTATAAGCCGTGAAAGGACCCCATTTAATGTCCGCACCAGGGCCCGTCACATTTAGTTATACCACTGGAGGAGTAGGTGAGTATGTGGGCTCCATCCGGGGGGGAGGTGGTAATACCTAGGAAATCCCAAATTAGGATGCTAACAAAAATGTTACGTTCTTGGGGGATTTATGTGCCTTATCCTGACACATACATTTCTAGCACAGATGCTGTTAAACCTTTTTCTAACACCTCTTCTTTCTCTGACACAGAGACGCAGATTGTTTAGGCTTCATAATGACAATGGTTTGTTTTACACATTTATTTCCATGCTTTTGGTTTTGCAGTGTAACATTCCAGCCATTGGATGTTTGTGCAAAAATGTTATAAATGGTTTTGGCGCCCTCTAGTGGGCTGAATAAGTAACTGGTCAAGAAATCATTTTATAAAATGAGACAATCCAAGCAAAGGGTCAAAGTGGTCCCCTGCCCATTTCCTACCTAATGGGTGGGGGGCTGCATTGTGACAGTCTGAGGGGGAGCATCCAGATTGCTGGATCCCAAACACCCTGCATAGACCCACGGGGGGCCGCAATTCAGTTCCCCCGGGGCGAAATGCAGCCCCGTGATTGGCCGACAGCCAATTCCCCAAATCCCCGATCCAACGGCATATGCCTGGGCCACGAGCGCACTACTCTGTACCTTTAGCCAGATTTTTGTAAATGCTGAATCGGCTGCATTTGGCTCATAGTTGGTTCTTAGCCAAATGGGAGGAACGGAGCCGAGTGCACTGATTGGCTGGCCGCACTGGGTGATCTGGGGATTTCACATAGCGGGGCATCCCAAATCTTGATGCTCTGGGAGCTATGGATGATCAAAATCCTGAGTTTTGGTCAACTTTAAAGAAGCCTGCTTTCTGCTCTCCCTATGCTGGCTGTCAGGCGCGGCATCTCTCCCTGGCCTTTATTCAGCCTGCTCTATATTTGTGAAATCTCTCCCTCATCAGCAGTAAAGGGTGACTTATTCATATATGTTTCAATGTGAAGGTTCCATTTCAAGTCGTTTTATTTTGGGGACCCTGAAATTGAGTCAGTAAAAGGGAACAAGTTCTATAGGGTTTATCAGGGAATGCAACGTTCTGATAAATGAAAGATACTGTCCCTGGCAGTCATCATGGGACAAGCAGAAAGCAGGCTGATTTAATGCTTTACGTGGTCCCTTTAATTAAATAGGAGGGGGGAGGGCTGTCTGCATGGAAACTGAAGCTGGGATCTTGAATGACAGGTCTGTGACCCAATCAATGCAATAGTGTGACTGTTATGTCATTCAAGTCCAATTGTCACTTAAAGTGGACCAACACCCATGGCTGATCGGCCCGGGAATCTGTAAGATTCCCAGGCCGATCAGCTCCCTCCCCGCGGGGCATCCGAAATCGGGATACCCCGCTGTGTGAAACCCCCCAGGACGTCCACAAACCTAACCTTCTCCCCGTTCCAACGGCGCATGCGCGGGCCGCGGCCGCCTTTCGCTCTTCCCTCTAGCAGGGCACGCACCCGCGCCGGCCGTTTGAGAATGGCCGTCGCGGGCGCGCTCCCTGTTAGAAGGAAGCGCGAGCGGCGGCCCCCAGCGCCCTCAGAGCCGCTGTGGTTGTCCGTCGCTTGTCCGTCCATACTACAGCGGCTCTGAGCACTCTGACTGGACGAGCGCTCGCGTAGGAGCGGGGTGAGGTGAGTTTTTTTGGGCGTTCTGGGGGGTTTCACACAGCGGGGCACCCCCGATCGGGGTGCCCCGCAGAAGTGGACCAAAACCCAGGATAGTGAAAATCCTGGGTGTTCGTCCACTTTAAAGAGGAACATCGGACCTTAAATAAAAAGGTAATGATCCCCCCCAAGCAGTATGATGATAAATGGCAGTCATATACAACTCTTACTCAAGCCCATGGCCGCCATGTAGAGCCCCACCCCAGCCAGCATCAGGGGAAGATTGAAGCAATCAGGTGAGTTGTCTTATTATTTTAATGCCCAATTCAGGCTTAGCACAGGGGGGTGCTGGGGGTTATAAAAAGCTTGGACCTTGTCTCTAAAGTCTTCCAAAGAAACTGGAGGCATAGGCATCAGAAATATGAAAGCATACCCTAAGGGCCCTTTCACATTGTGCATTCTTGGGACCCCCCAGAGGAAATTATTCTTGGAAACCACCAGCGACAATCATTCTTGGAAACCACTAAGGGAAAACAGTTCAGTTCCCGCAAAGGAAATAATTATTGGGACCCACCAGAGAAATTCAGTCTTGGGTGCCCACCAAAGTAAATCATTCTTGGGGTTTACCAGTTAAAACCATTTTTGGGGTCCACCAGAGAAAATCATTCCTGATCCTCCCCATGAGGGGAAATTATTGTTCATTTTGCCTGGAACCACGCGGGTCGTTATGTGGGGATTTCTCTGTAACTTCTCTGTGATTTTATGTCATTTATCAGTGAATATTTTTTGTCAGTCATGGATTGCCTGTACTGCCCTGACTGGGCCCGCGATTCTTGTCTGGGGACCAAAAAATATTTTCTGGACCATCCTGACGCTGTGTTTGATTCACTTCCTGTAATCCCACTCATTCAGTGGAAAATACAAACCTCAAATAAAATGTGCAACATTTTGGTAATGGTTTATAATCCTCAGCTTCACTCTCTGCTGTGTGTCTCGGTCACCTTGGACCCTCAAATAAGCCTGTGGGGTCCCTGAACAAGGCAGCGGGGGGGCATCCCACATACCGAAGCTGGAAGCCAAGTACTCACCTGCTTCTGTGCACAATGCGCCCTACTGTCTGTATTACTGACCGCAAACAAAATATTACCACTACCACTTTAATTAGAAATATTTATGGTTTTAATAAATAAGTAAACAAAACAATTGATTGAATTAAAGATACAGTCCAATCTAAACACAATACATGTTGAGGGCTGGCACACCCCTCCACTGTAGTTAATGAAGTAGGCGTGGCCAATCAACGTTATTGATTACAGATGAGCAAATGTAAAAAAAAATTTGATTCAGCGAATTTTCTAAAAAAGATTTGGTTCGGTCCGAATTTATTCACGGCGAAACACTATTAAAACCACAGAAATAGGGGACCCCACAATCCCCTGCCAAAGTACCAGGTTATAGATAGCACCACCAAATAGTATTCAAAAGTAAGAACACCAGTTTATTATTCTCAAAATTCACATGGTACAGACATTTAAAACACAATTAAAAATATTCCTAATGACCATCGGGGGGGCACTGTGGGCCAACTAAACCTCATATCACAAATTAAATACATAAAGTGCAATCTGCAATTTCTCATGATTCTAGTGATATATCAAAGTGCAATCAATATTTACATGTGCAAACAATGCATTAAAGTGCTAAGCAGTAATCGTAAGTATATCTATTAGGACAGCCAGGTGTAAAAAGCAGAAATATTCAAAAACATAACCATAAAACCAATTATACCAATATATACAGTTACCCACAAGGCTGCCAGCGAACCCACGTGTCACCCCCGCCCCAGGCCGTCGCGTTTCGCACGTTTCCCGTTGCTTCCTCTGGGCAGAAAAGAAGGTCCTAGTATAATCCCTATCCTGCCACCTTATATACGACCCTGCCCCACTCCCACGCCAATGGCATCCTCCACTCTGGCGCCGCCGCACGCACCCCGGCCGGAAGTGCGTCAGCGGCCCCGCCCACCCTCTGGCGTGGACAGCGAGCGAGAGTGAAACCGGCCTGTCAGTGGCGTGGAGCGAGGCAGGTAAGTGAAAGGCGGCAATAACAAATGGGGGGAAAAAGCAATCTAAAAACACACAGACTACCATGTAACATATGCATTATCCAAACCCATACCACTATTACTATCCCACTTAATAAATCTAGCTAAGAAAAACATGAAATCCTCAGCACACCTAGAGATACTAATTATAGCTGCAGGTAAGCTGCCTGCAACCCTAGTCATTCCTATTGGAGCAGGGTCTAATATAGAGTGGACCTAAAGCAAGACGGAGCCATCCACAGAAGGACTAACGAGTGTATGGTCCCAGCACTTGATCTAATATTGAACATAGCATTCAATGCGCCATAATGTTGAGCCCCTCTGGACCTAGAGTGCCCCCATTTCTTCCACCCATCCATATGAACCCGGGTCTACAGGCTACCCCAGGACGATAATCATATCTGGCAGGGGATACCTAGAACGAGATAATTGTAATAAATACATCCTATTCAATATCCTACAAAAGGCTCACACCAACTGGTCACAGGCCAATAACAGGGGCTTAGACACCTTCAAGGGACAACATGACCATATAGTTGGCCCAATAGGGGACCACACAAGAGGGGACCTGGTACAATAGCCTGTCATTTAGTTTAACCAGGGCACCCACATCTGATCGATATACTAATACCAGTATCCCTTAAACAATAAACAAAGAAAGATCAAATAGCAGGTTTCCAGAGTATCCACTCCCGGCACGGTATTCATCCAGCATCACTTCATAGTCGCAGAATCCCCAGCTGGCATCCAACCAAATTTCTGATGGTCTATTTCACCAGGCAATTCCCACACCATTCCAATACTCCACCATGATGTTACCACTAGGGGCGCTCATGTAATGAGGAGACGACAGTGTATCCCACACGAGAATCTGCAAAACTTAAATAAGAAAATTACTACCCTCATCAGAACACAAATACATACCACGTGCCATTGTAAGCCACCCCCAACTATAAAGTGCCCCAAAATGAATATAAGACCCGAAGGAAAATACAAAAACTAAAGCTAGATGTAGAGTCATTATATACAAATATCTCACATAGATGGGCTATACACACATGCCAGTATTTTTTGGGGATGAGCAATCATGAGACACCTGTCCTTCAACGGTTTATTATACAATTGTCAACCTTCATATTGACACACAATTTTTTCATTTTTGACCTCGCCTACTACCGCCAGATTTGTGGGGTAGCCATGGGAGCACGGTGTGCTCCCTCGGTTGCCAACCTCTTTTTGGGGTGGTGGGAGCGGGAGGTGGTCTTTCAGGAGGGTGTATTGGAATATCATCAGAATGTATTAGGATGGTTCCGATACATCGATTAAATTTTGATACTTTGGCAGGGTACTGAGGACAGTTTCATTGAGTTTTTGAACATCCTGAACACTAACGATCTGAACATTTTCCTGACAGCTAACATTTCTAAAAAACAGGTAACTTTTTTGGATTCGAATATTACGTTGACGGGAGATGGAACGCTGGAGATGGGATTGTACCGTAAGGAGACCTCGGTAAACGCACTCCTGCACTTTGATAGCTTTCATACTGATAGCTTGAAGTGCGGAATACCGGTGGGACAATTCCTCCGAGTTCGTAGGAATTTTTCTAGGGATGAAGAATTTTTTATGCAAGCTAGAGACCTCTCAGACCGATTCCAGAGGAGAGGATATCCAAAACGGGTGGTCACAAAAAGCTCTACAGCGAGCCAGTGACACTCCGAGAGAGAGGCTATTGACCCCTAAAAAAAGATACAAAGATCATACAGAGGTAAGACTAATTACGAGGTACAATAATAAATGGGGTCAACTTAAACGAATTTTGAGATCCAATTGGAAAATACTCAGGACAGATCCGCAGTTGGCCAGATAGGTTAGACAGGGACCTCGCATTACGGCACAGAGAGCCCCCAACATTAGAGACAAACTATGTAAGAGCCATTTCAAGAGACCAGGTAATTGGCTTGGAGAGAGAGATGATGGAGGTGGTAGCCATAGATGTGGGGCGTGTTCCATTTGCCCACATATGCAAAAATAGAAAGATATAGTTAATATACACACAGGTGCTAAGTATAAGATCAAACTATTTAATAATTGTAAATGGGTGGGTGTCGTTTATGCGTTGTCATGTGACTGCCCAAAAGTTTACGTGGGCGAAACAAAGAATGCCCTAAAAGCCCGTGTACAGGCCCACATTTCTAATATACGACTGGCATTGAGGAATTTACAATTAGGTAAGGTGGTGCCCCCAGTTGCGCTACATTTCCTACAGGTTCACAACAGTGATTTTAAGAGCTTGAAGGTTGTAGGATTAGAGAAGGTGAGTATGGGGCAGAGATGACACAGCCTGGAGGTGGCAGCAGCAGCGTCGTATGTGGTACGCACTTATGAGGGGAGTTTAATGCGCTCCAATTTAGTTAAAAGATTATTTTTCTAAAACAGCAGCAGGTGTGTACTTTTGGGCAGGTGTGTAATTTTGTCGGGCCTTTCACAATAACTAGGCCCTGAAGACTTTAACAGGAACGAAATGGTACAACACTTAGATGTACGCAGAGGCTACACTTAATAGAGGACAATAAGCTTTTAGTGCTCTGCTCACCCTAACTGGCTGGCTACTATCTTTTCAGTTGTTGTACACACCAGTGCTGCAGCACACTCTCACTGTGTACTGCACACAAATTGCACAAATTCTCTCTCAATCTCTCTCCCTTCCCTAACAGTGCTTCTTAGCTGAAATTACTGCTGTAAAAACGGTTTTCTGTGTCTCTCTATCCCTCTCTTTGTCCCACTCTCTGTCTCTCTCTCTGTCCCTCTCTCTCTGCAATAGAACGCTGAAGTGAGTGGCCGCAAGATGGCTGCCTATTATATAGGGCTGTGACATCACCGGGGTGGCTGACTGCTGATAGGCTGCATGCTGCATGTGACTCAGGGTCATCCCGTCTTGCCGCCTTCCCAAGATTTCTTGCCCCATGTCCTGACATGTGGATCCACTATTTTAGATGCCCTGGAGCCTGAACCACACTAAATGGAGTTTAATGAAACGATTCGTGTGATCGAATCACGGTGAAATTTGATTCGCTGCAAATCATTTTTTTCCCTGAAATTCGAAACGAAACGAATTAGGATTCGTCAGATTCGATTCGCTTATCCCTATTACTGATGCATTGGGTGCCCGTTCAACCTAGAGGTGGGCAATAAGATTGAACATTGCGGGACTCAATTTCAGGACCTGGTGAGTTTTTCTTAGTTACTGCCAAGTTAGTGCCAAGTTACTGCCAAGTGTAGCAACATTCTCCGGGTTTCTTGTGCAAGATTATCGCCTGGGAGTCATACATCACCAATTATATAATTCTGCTTATCAGCTGGGCTTCCTGTTCATGAGGAAAGTCTATGCAATGCATTCTTCATGGAACAAATGAATCGTCAACATTGCCCCTGGGACTCCCTGCTTATAAATCTTGAAGGGGAACAAAACCCTTCCCTCACCCTCTCCATCCGAGTATTGGGTTGGCTTGACTTATCTCAAGAGGGCCGTGTGACATTCACCAGCCAACTGGCTGCATCCCCGGCTCCCTGTTCAATGTGGAGTGCTCCCATCCCCGGCCTATCTGAAGGCCTGATGTGGGAGTGCACCACAGCTACAGGGAAGCCAGGGAAGCTGCTGCTGGCAAACACAGCATCGTGGGAGCTGCCAGTAATAAGGAGTATACCGACGGTCCCCCAGGGATTTCTCATTCCAATTCAGGATGCCCCCGAAGCAGGTTAGTGGCTGGCCCTGGAGTCTTTTAGATTCCATGGCTGACCATAACATTCCACATTGTTGAAAAATCGAACGGTACAATGTTATAAACAAGTAACAAAAGCATGATTCAGACGCAATGGCTGATATGCATACAAAATTCAAACACAATTGCATCACAACCAGCTCCAGTACATAGTTGAGCCCCTATGGTTTCTGGCAATCACTTGGGGCCATGCTCCCGGTTAGCAGAGCTGATGACCCCTGATACCTAGTTCAGGAACTCTGCAGTGTAATTTAACTGGAGGTCACTTTAATATGTAATTAATTAACTTCCTTTAACTGTTCTGAACATCAGTAATACAACATCACTTTCTTTCCAGAATACCGAGAACCCATCTACGCAGTTGTTACAATAAGAACACGATGGACATTTGCGATGTACAGTGCTGGCAGAGGGATCAGACCTGTGTCCAATTCTCTAACTATTACTTACAATTCTCTTGGGTTTCGCATTTTAATCTGAATATTTTCCAACTGGACATTTTGTTTCATTCACAAAGACCTTTAAATGCAGTAATATTCAGTAAAACCCAGGTAAAACTTTCCATTCTTACACCGTCTTGGTGCTCTGGGGATGACCTACATCCAGGGGGCTATATCTCCTGTATGTGTGTTATAACCGGTATTCTGGCTGAGTACATCCACCTTGTGGATCATGTAGTTTTCCCACTTCGTGGACTGCTCCTCCGCTGGTTCCCCTGTCTGGCGCCCCCCCCCCCCTCTTTGGTCTTTCATCTATGCGCCTGCGTGCTTTTGCCGCGGCGCCGGCTTGTTCTGGTGCTGCTGCGCTCGTGCACGCCGTGGGGCGCGCCTGTGTCCGGGAGTTTGTTGGCGTGCAGATGGAGGTTTTCTTTGCTGTGCGCGCGCCGTCTCTTTGACGTCCGTGACGGCGCGCAACCAGCTTTATTTGTCACTGACAGTGACTCAATATGGACAACTGACGCTGTTACCTGCGCGTGACACACTACCGGCCGGAGTGTGCGCGCGCAGGGTCCAGCATTATCCTCGCTTCTCATTAATGGCTGCCGTCACCCGGACACAGGTGAGCTCCACTTAGGGTGATATGGGGGTACACCTGATATTCATTTGGGATGTGGGCGGGTGTCTGGGGGCACTGGGGAGGAGCGCCTTTGGCATTGGTCTCCAAGTGTGAATATTATTGGTTAATATACACTAGTAGGTGGACCTTTTGCCCCTATATATATGGAGGTCTGGTCACCCCCTAAGCACTTTGCCCTGAGGAAGTAGTGTGGATACACTACGATACGCGTTGGCGACGGTCTGTGGGGGTGCCCTTGGTCGGTTTGTACATTCACTGTTTCTTTCTCTTGTGCCTACTCAGGTGCGCTGTCTTGCACCTGGCTGGGACCTGTGTGGTAGATATTTGAATTATTCATTTGAATAGATTGCATTAGTTTAATATTTATGATTTGCACTTAGCACTTATATAGCGGTTTTGCACATTTGATTGTGGGATTAACAGAATGATATAGAATGTAATTAGTATTTATAATCTTTGGAATGAATTTATTCACTATGTATTAGAATTAGGACCTTTGGCGCCCTCTGTTGTTTTATGTTTGTAATGTAATTGTAATTGTTTACATGTGATTTTAATTGTAGCTCATTATGTAATAAATTGTGATTTTGCTTACTATACATACAGTGGGGTGGTGCTACTTTGTCTATTATACCCTTTGGGAGGTGTGGTCTTCCTCCTATATTCTTGCTCTTTCATTCTTACAGTTTATTTTCCTTATAACTCAATAACGAGATATATTTTTATTTTCTTAACTAGTTATCTTGCTGTATCAGCTCTCCTCCATGTTGTCAGCCATATTGGATGTGTCGCAATCAGTATTTCCTCTATGGTTCGGCAGCTGATGAGCGTAGTGGTTGGGAAGCTCGGCAATGCTGCATAGTGAAAAATGGCAAAACCTCTGATAGTCTATGTGAAACCCCTATGGACCGACTCACTCCTGCACCCAGCCATTAAGTTAGGTTGTGGGCGGAAGTTCTCCCCAGAAATCTCAAAAAGGCCATGTATGAGTGGAAATTTTTTGTTTTTTAAACTGGACCACCATCGCTGTGTTGCCCAAGGTACTTGGGTGGGGAGTGTTGGTGGTGAGAAAAAAATGGGTTTTGTGCTGCATTTAGTATGAGTTATTTACAGGGGCGGACTGGGGCTAAAAAACGGCCCGGGACTTTTTGGGGCACACCGGCCCTGCTGTACTGTTTCTGGCCCAGTATAGTATCTTAATGTCACATATATATATATATATATATATATATATATATATATATATATTATTTTTCATTCCATAACACGCGCCCAGGGTTTAGAGGACAAAAATTGGAAAGAAAATATTCTGAACCAAATAGAGCCGAAAATCCCCCCATTACAGTGCGCATAATCATCCCATTACAGGCTGTAATTGGTATTCCTCATGACAGCGAGTGAGGGGCATCCCACCGAGGCACTATCTCCCATTACAGGCAGTGAAGGGCATTCCTCATTACAGCCAATAAGTAGCAGGCCTCATTACAGCGAGTGAAGAGCATCCCGCGGAGGCATGTTGCAGCATCTCCCATTACAGCCACTGGGGGGCATCCCTCAGTACAGCCACTGGGGGGCATCCCTCAGTACAGCCACTGGGGGGCATCCCTCAGTACAGCCACTGGGGGGCATCCCTCAGTACAGCCACTGGGGGGCATCCCTCAGTACAGCCACTGGGGGGCATCCCTCAGTACAGCCACTGGGGGGCATCCCTCAGTACAGCCACTGGGGGGCATCCCTTAGTACAGCCACTGGGGGGCATCCCTCAGTACAGCCATTGGGGGGCATCCTTCAGTACAGCCACTCACACACAGAAAGAGAGAAAGAAAGACACAGAATGAGACACACACACACACACACACACACACACACACAGAAATACACACACACAAAGAGAGAGACACAAAACACAAAGAGACACACAGAAACACAGAGAGAGAGAGAGAGACACATACACACACACAAAGAGAGACACAAAACACAAAGAGAGAGACACGCAGAAACACACACAAAGAGAGAAACACACAGAAATACACACACACAAAAAGAGAGACACAAAACAAAGAGAGAGACACACAGAAACACAGACACACACACACACACACAAAGAGAGAGACACACAGAAACACACACACAAAGAGAGAGACATGCAGAAATATACACACACAAAGACAGAGACACAAAACACAAAGAGAGAGACACACAGAAACACACACAAAGAGAGAGACACAGAAATACACACACACACAAAGAGAGAGACACACAGAAACACACACACACAAAGACAGAAACACACACACACACACACACACAAAGACAGAGACACACAGAAACACACTGGCCCCGATATAGAATCACCGCCTATCTCTCCAGCCACGCCTGGTTCTGGGGCCTCCCGAGCCCGATACCGCCGATCTCCAGCTCCCCCGCTCACCTCATGCTGCCTGTCCGCCATGTTCACGCCAGCAACATAGAGAAGGGAACGCCCCCGGACGCTGCCATTATCCGCAGGGGGGTGTTCCCACTCTACAGCTGGGGCGGCACCATCCAAATGACAAGATGTGTAATCGCCTCCGGTGTTGACTGCGGCCTGTCAGGTATCGCCGCTCTGCCGCCATTCCTCCCCACATTTCTGGTCGCACCACTGCATTAGTCTGGGTGGCGGCCGGGGAACAGCAGTGACTGGCAGACCGGCCGCCACCCACCCTCTCACATCCTATCATTCACTGGGTTGCAGCCTTCCCTGCCATCGGCCTACCGGGATTTTGCCCGGTATGCCCTATGGCCAGCCCGCCCCTGGTTATTTATGTAAATTGAAATGGTATTCAAAATTTTACAACACAGACATTTAAAGCAAATAAAAGGCTAATAAATTGCTTTTAAATATTAGGACACACGTCAGGTTAGCAGTATACTACATTGGGGCAAAGATCAGTCAGTAGTGGATCAAGCTGGGGCATGGATAAGTTTGGTATATAGATCAGTCAGCAGCAGATCGCAGTTGGGTACAGGTCAGTCAGCAGTAAATCAGGTTTTGGCACAGATCAGTCAGCAGCAGATTGGGTTTGGGCATAGATCATTCAGCAGCAAACCAGAGTTGGGTACAGATCAGTCCGCAACAGATCGGGGTTGTGTACAAATCAGTCAGCAGTGGAGCGGGTTTGAGCTCAGATCAGTGAGCAACAGATCGGGGTTAGGTGCAGATCAGTCATCAGCAGATCAGGGTTGAGCACAGATCAGTCAGCAGCAGATCAGATTTTTGGCACAGATCAGTCATCATCAGATCAGATTTGAGCACAGATCGTTCAGCAACAGATCAGGGTTTAGGCACAGATCCGTCATAAGCAGAACAGGTTTGGGCACAGATCAGTCAGTAGCAGATCAGATTTGGGTATAGATCAGTCACCAACAGATCAGGTTTGGGCACAGATCAGTCAGTACCAGATGAGATTTGGGCACAGATATGTCAGCACCAGATCAGATTTGGGCACAGATCTTGTAGCGGTAGTTATCGGGGTTAACCAGCAGTAACGCTGGTCAGCCTTAATTGCAATCCCATATATGTCACTGTGTCAATTTATCCCAAGCAATGTCACAGCACACAGGTATGGTAGACAAGGGTAAGGGTTAATGGGGACTACAGCATGTGGAGATGACAAGATGGTATCAAAGCAGTGACTCATCGACAATCAGGATAACTGAAAGCATCAGCTTGTTTCATTATTGCAGGATAATGAAAAGAAACGTTAATGCTTTACTCCACGTCATGGTCAAATACACAGTTAACTATTCACAAGCCAATATACTTGCATAGCTTTGTAGAAAAGGAAAATGCATGACTGATAGGAGCGCCCACTACTTTCCACTCACCATAGACCTGAAACTAAACCATCCCCCACCATACTTACATAACTGGACAAAAATGAAGACATGTTGACTTGTTGGAAAGGCATTTATTAAATAAATATCGGCCCATATGACAAATGGACCCATAATAAGGGCACACAAATACAAGAATGAATCCCTTGTTGGCATGTAATTTTTCTTGTGGAGGGGGCAATATGACCAACCATCTTACTTAATAATTTTCCAGCATCACCGCAGTGATCCAAACTTCTCCAGTTGGTCAACCACAAACCTGCCCCTGGCCGTGCGCCCACAGGCCCAGGGGCCTTTTTGTGGGCTATGCGCCTTTTAACGAGTCTAACAACCCCCCCTTTGTCACTCCCCCCCCACACTTCCTGCCCATTAACCCCCTCAAAACCACCCCTACTAGCCTGCCTTCCTTTCTTGCAAGCTGTTCCCAGGTGGGGTGCCCTCAGTCATGCTACCCTTCTGCCCTAGCGCAGAGGTATCCCTTGACTGATAGGAGCGCCCACTACTTTCCACTCACCATAGACCTGAAACTAAACCATACTTACATAACCAGCCAAAAATGAAGACACAAACGACTCAGATTCATTGGAAAGGCATTTATTAAATAAATAAAATATCGGCCACAGCTTATAACAAAATGACCCATAATAAGGGCACACAAAAATAAATCTCTTGTCGGCATGTAATTCATTTTTTTTTTTTTTGTGGAGGGGACAATATGACCAACCATCTAACTTAATAATTGTCCAGCATCATAGCAGTGATCCAAACTTCCCCAGGTGCTCAACCAAAAATCTGCCCCTGGACATGCGCCCACAGGCCCAGGTGCCTCTTTGTGGGCTAACTGCCTTTTAATGAGTCTAACCACCATAATAATAACAAAAATCCACTTTCTTCGCTGATGCTCAACGCTTCTGCCTTTACAAATTCAATGCTACTTCAAGCTCCTTTTTTCTCCGTTACCCATCTGCCCCACTCCAAGAACCGACAAGGGATCCCTGCCACACCACAGGCGGTTTTGATACCTCGATGCTGCCCTGCCCACCATAACTCCCCCGCTGTCTCAATAGCTTCCTGCAACCGTAAACTAAACAGATCCAGACCCACTTCATTCAAATGGACCCTGTCGCATCTAAAGTACATTCTCTTCCTCTCTACTTCCACATGCTGCACCACAAGCCCCCCTCTCTACTCTTCCCATTTTCCAATTGCACGGTTGATTTCTATCTGGTCTTATCAATGGCGCGGTCGTCCCTTGCGAATCTCCATTGAAAACAGGGAATCATTTCTGACCACAGTAAGATCAGCTCTGGGAGATCAGTTAGGATTACAGATAAAGCCCTCTTAATCGCTGCCAGCAGGGTTCTCGAAGAAATCTTACCCAAATTGTTACCTTCTAGATGGAGTACCAGCATCACCGGGGGCACATCCCAGGCGTATCTATCGGCAAAGCGACACAAAACTTCCCTCCAAATCAAACCCTGGATACCCAGCCAATGTAACATTGGGTGGTGGCCCCAGCTGTAGCAGACTTCTCTGCAGTTCGGCTCTTCTCGCAGCCCAAAAAATGAAAGAATGCCCCATTACTAGTATGGGACAACTGGTTAACTCTGTGAAACAAACATTAGTAACAATCCCCCCCTTTTTTTTTTAAACCCCCACCAACTCTGAGGACCTATGAGGACGGACTTAAGACTTATATCTATGGGAGTCCCAACAGCCTATCTTCCTGAGCAACTCCTTTGGCAACCCTAAGGTAGCTGCATCAATCCTGAAAGAATGAGTTCCATATTCTTTTGCTGACAAACCCACACCTTCAAAATGGCTTATAATAGACTTATTTTCATGTAAGAGAAAGGGGGTCAAGTATCTGAGGCTTAACACTGCAGAATTCTTTAAAATCAGACACTGGACAGACTGGGGACCCTGGTATATGTCCCAACACCACCCAAGAGCCACGTCCTAATCCACCTTTGAACGTCGAAATAATTTCTAAACAGACTCAACTATCTCCACTACATTTCAGAAAATGACACCCCTGGACCATTTAGTGCTTCAGCTCACTGATTTTAAATGCTCAGAAGAAAGCTAAAGAGAAGGCCAGTGACTTTGTAATCTGACACACATAGAGCCAGAAGGTGAGAAACCAAATTTTGTAAGATGACCCATAATACAGGCCTGCACTTATCCACCATGACATGATCCTTCTGCCACCACAAGGCCTGTCTCACTAAGAACTGTTTAGAAAAATCCAGCCAACCTTTTATCTTACACAAAAATGCAAACGCTGACAACTTCTTGGCGACGAACCCCACAAACAACTTTTCTCTCAATACCCAAATCCCGAACATCTGCCATTCACGTTCCAAAAGAAACCATTCTTTCCATACGTTCCCATAAGCTGCACAGGTACATGGAGCTAATGACCCTTGGACAAGGCTCCATAAACCTTCTAGATGAGTTGCCACACCCACTCTGGGCACATCTCTCCCTCTGTGCTGGCTTCAGGTGCCAGTGTTCTGAATCTCTCCATCTGAACACAAGATAAAACATTCGCTATCCTGTTATCTACTACTGGCACATGAACCACTTTAAATAAATAAAAACATTGTTCTGAAGACAAAACAGCACAAATTGCCTCAACAAATTAATTACCGGGGGTGATAAAGCCATCTGCATATTGCCCAATATTAATAAAAACATGACACAGTCTAATGTTGAAATGTTGACTGTGCAGCAGCGCCCCTGGTGCTCCCCAGTGATTATTTATACAGTTACAAGCTAAACTGTCACATAGTTTACTGAGATGTATGTGGCAGTTTACCTTGTTGTGTCTTCAGATTTCTTACAGTTGTATAACTGATAAGGCTGATCCTCAATGCTGGACTGTGTAACTGAAGGAAATATCGCTGGAAAGCTCCAGTAGTCACTGCTGTGCGGCCAAGGAGCCATGTTCCTGCCATTTGAACATCAGACTGCATCCTGCTCGTGTTTTTTTGAACATTGTGCAAAGTCTTTAGTAAATTGTGATGCAATCGTGATGCCCCAGCACTGAGTATGGACCGAACCAGCACCCATTAGGTAAAAAATGGGTATTGAGACCTTTCATTAGAAGACCAGGCCACATACTAGGCTTGGGTATGGCAGGAATATTTTTCTTTATTTCACCATGTATCAAAATGATTGGTTTATATTTAATCAAAAGTAACTGCTAACATTATATATAGGGATGAGCGAATCGATCCGGACGAACCCGGATTCGATTCGAACTTCATGAAAAATTCGATTCGGATTGAATCCGAATTTCCCCGTGCTTCGATCGCTTGAAGTTTTTCTTTAACATCCATTCATTTACATTACAGGCATTCGGGACATGTCCAGACATCTACCCCGCTCCAGTGCATGCTGGGGCAGTCACATGCAGCCTATCAGCAGCCAGCAAGCCCGGTGACGTCACAGCGCTATATAAGGCGGCGGACATCTTGCTTTTGTTCATTTCTCTATTGCATTCGTGAGAGACAGGACACTGCTGTATTCAGGGAGAGACAGTTAGAGAGCCAGGGACAGCCAGGGACAGCCAGTAGACAGGCAGGAGACAGGCAGGAAGTCAGCGAGAAGCAGGGAAAGTTAGGAAAAATCGGAGGCAGTGACAGGGAGATTTTTTTTTTTTCATCCAGCCTGAGTGTTACTGGCTGGCTGACTGGCTTTGTTAGCTGTTTCAGGCTGCTTATACACTTTTGATGTGCATATATACTGAACTGATCTCAAGTCTGCTGTGGGAACATTACCATTTTGTATGATGTAATATGTATGATTGTTGATCTCATTAGCCTCTGTATTTCCTCTAAGCTGCACACTTATTTAAAGTAATTTGGCCTGTTGCAGCCTGCTTAGACACTTTTGCTATGCATATATACTGATCTCAAGTCTGCTGTGGGGGCATCCCATTCTGTAACATCCCATTAGCCTCTGTATTTCCTCTAAGCTGCACACTTATTTAAAGAAATTTGGCCTGTTGGAGCCTGCTTAGACACTTTTACTGTGCATATATACTGATCTCAAGTCTGCTGTGGGGGCATCCCATTCTGTAACATACCATACCCCTCTTGATCTTCACTAAGCTGCACACTTATTTAAAGTAATTTGGCCTGTTGGAGCCTGCTTATCCACTGTTGCTGTACATATATACTGTTCTAAAGCCTGCTTGGGGGTATCCCACTCTATAACATACCATACCCCTCTTGATCTTCACTAAGCTGCACACTTATTTAAAGTAATTTGGCCTGTTGGAGCCTGCTTAGACACTTTTACTGTGCATATATACTGATCTCAGGTCTGCTGTGGGGGCACCCCATTCTGTAACATACCATACCCCTCTTGATCTTCACTAAGCTGCACACTTATTTAAAGTAATTTGGCCTGTTGGAGCCTGCTTAGACACTTTTACTGTGCATATATACTGATCTCGGGTCTGCTGTGGGGGCATCCCATTCTGTAACATACCATACCCCTCTTGATCTTCACTAAGCTGCACACTTATTTAAAGTAATTTGGCCTGTTGGAGCCTGCTTATCCACTGTTGCTGTGCATATATACTGTTCTAAAGCCTGCTTGGGGGTATCCCACTCTATAACATACCATACCCCTCTTGATCTTCACTAAGCTGCACACTTATTTAAAGTAATTTGGCCTGTTGGAGCCTGCTTAGACACTTTTACTGTGCATATATACTGATCTCAGGTCTGATGTGGGGGCATCCCATTCTGTAACATACCATACCCCTCTTGATCTTCACTAAGCTGCACACTTATTTAAAGTAATTTGGCCTGTTGGAGCCTGCTTATCCACTGTTGCTGTGCATATATACTGATCTCAGGTCTGCTGTGGGGGCATCCCATTCTGTAACATACCATACCCCTCTTGATCTTCACTAAGCTGCACACTTATTTAAAGAAATTTGGCCTGTTAGACCCTGCTTAGACACTTTTACTGTGCATATATACTGATCTCAGGTCTGCTGTGGGGGCATCCCATTCTGTAACATACCATACCCCTCTTGATCTTCACTAAGCTGCACACTTATTTAAAGTAATTTGGCCTGTTGTAGCCTGCTTATCCACTGTTGCTGTGCATATATACTGTTCTAAAGCCTGCTTGGGGGTATCCCATTCTGTAACATACCATACCTCTCTTGATCTTCACTAAGCTGCACACTTATTTAAAGTAATTTGGCCTGTTGGAGCCTGCTTATCCACTGTTGCTGTGCATATATACTGTTCTAAAGCCTGCTTGGGGGTATCCCATTCTGTAACATACCATACCCCTCTTGATCTTCACTAAGCTGCACACTTATTTAAAGTAATTTGGCCTGTTGGAGCCTGCTTATCCACTGTTGCTGTGCATATATACTGTTCTAAAGCCTGCTTGGGGGTATCCCACTCTATAACATACCATACCCCTCTTGATCTTCACTAAGCTGCACACTTATTTAAAGTAATTTGGCCTGTTGGAGCCTGCTTAGACACTTTTACTGTGCATATATACTGATCTCAGGTCTGCTGTGGGGGCATCCCATTCTGTAACATACCATACCCCTCTTGATCTTCACTAAGCTGCACACTTATTTAAAGTAATTTGGCCTGTTGGAGCCTGCTTATCCACTGTTGCTGTGCATATATACTGTTCTAAAGCCTGCTTGGGGGTATCCCATTCTGTAACATACCATACCCCTCTTGATCTTCACTAAGCTGCACACTTATTTAAAGTAATTTGGCCTGTTGGAGCCTGCTTATCCACTGTTGCTGTGCATATATACTGTTCTAAAGCCTGCTTGGGGGTATCCCATTCTGTAACATACCATACCCCTCTTGATCTTCACTAAGCTGCACACTTATTTAAAGTAATTTGGCCTGTTGGAGCCTGCTTATCCACTGTTGCTGTGCATATATACTGTTCTAAAGCCTGCTTGGGGGTATCCCACTCTATAACATACCATACCCCTCTTGATCTTCACTAAGCTGCACACTTATTTAAAGTAATTTGGCCTGTTGGAGCCTGCTTAGACACTTTTACTGTGCATATATACTGATCTCAGGTCTGCTGTGGGGGCATCCCATTTTGTAACATCCTATTAGCCTCTGTATTTCCTCTAAGCGGCACACTTATTTAAAGTAATTTGGCCTGTTGGAGCTTGCTTATCCACTGTTGCTGTGCATATATACTGTTCTAAAGCCTGCTTGGGGGTATCCCATTCTGTAACATACCATACCCCTCTTGATCTTCACTAAGCTGCACACTTATTTAAAATAATTTGGCCTGTTGGAGCCTGCTTATCCACTGTTGCTGTGCATATATACTGTTCTAAAGCCTGCTTGGGGGTATCCCACTCTATAACATACCATACCCCTCTTGATCTTCACTAAGCTGCACACTTATTTAAAGTAATTTGGCCTGTTGGAGCCTGCTTATCCACTGTTGCTGGGCATATATACTGTTCTAAAGCCTGCTTGGGGGTATCCCACTCTATAACATACCATACCCCTCTTGATCTTCACTAAGCTGCACACTTATTTAAAGTAATTTGGCCTGTTGGAGCCTGCTTAGACACTTTTACTGTGCATATATACTGATCTCAGGTCTGCTGTGGGGGCATCCCATTCTGTAACATACCATACCCCTCTTGATCTTCACTAAGCTGCACACTTATTTAAAGTAATTTGGCCTGTTGGAGCCTGCTTATCCACTGTTGCTGTGCATATATACTGTTCTAAAGCCTGCTTGGGGGTATCCCACTCTATAACATACCATACCCCTCTTGATCTTCACTAAGCTGCACACTTATTTAAAGTAATTTGGCCTGTTGGAGCCTGATTAGACACTTTTACTGTGCATATATACTGATATCAGGTCTGCTGTGGGGGCATCCCATTTTTGTAACATCCCATTAGCCTCTGTATTTCCTCTAAGCTGCACACTTATTTAAAGTAATTTGGCCTGTTGGAGCCTGCTTATCCACTGTTGCTGTGCATATATACTGTTCTAAAGCCTGCTTGGGGGTATCCCACTCTATTGGGTTGATTCAAAGAAACATGTAACAGCTTGGATTTGGCTCACGATCATCCTATTTTTCACGTCCGCTCGTGCGTTCGTATGAACTTGCGAGTGATTCAATAAGCAAATACGTTTCTATCCTAAAATATACGTCCGTTCGTATGGCAGTTCGGGAATCAGACCTATGTCAGTTTCCATCCTGAATTTTCCGTTTCATTTCTCAGGTTGCAACATTGGTTTTGCCCTTTTTCCTTTTTTGTCTGGACGTAAATCCTTCTGATCTTGCGGCTCCGCAATACAAACTTACCTCATTAAAGTGCATTCTAAATATTTGGTCTTTTAATTTTCGTTATTTCATTCATTTTGTAGTAACCAACCATTAATGAATGCATTTGCATAAGTAAATCTTACTTTGTTTAATTTTTACTTAACTTGCATTTTTTACTTGTGGATTTAATTTTAATATTTTGGCTTCAAATGGTACAACTTTAACTTTTTTGTGTGGTTACCCACACCCTCTACATACAGATTGCTCACAAATATTAAAAAACACCCAGCAACTTCTGCATGTTATGAGCCTAGAAACAGCCAAGATGGCGGCTCAGGTATTATCGGGCAGCCTGCAAACAGAAAGGGCCTTGTGACTGTGTTGCTCTGGATTCTTTGATTTCTGACCTTTCCATGCCCCCAGCTCTGCTGTGTCTGTGCAAAATACAGCAGTAACCCACATCCAGCACTTTATCCCGCTCTCCTCTCCTCAGTAAGTGTGATGCATCTGACCAAAGATGTGCTTAAATAATTAAACAAAGCAAAGGTAAACAACTACACCAATAAATGCAATCTAAAAATATTATTCTAGTACCTCAATTTTAAAATAAATAACAAAGGACATAAGTTTCTTTAATTAACGCAAATATATTGCAAAATAAAGGTTTACATGCAAAGGACTAATTAAGGTCCACATTAAAATGCTTTTATAAGGCATACATGAATCAGGTATGCATTGCCATACAATTTATGGCCTCGGCCATGCTGATACATGCAGTTCATTGGAGCTCAAGACGCGCAGACTCCTCCACATAGCCAAAAAACCTGTTCACGAACAGCAATCCGGCTGCTAAAAGGTGTCGGCTGTGGCTTTCTTTTAAAACGCGTTTAGAGGTTTCTCTGAATCACACCTAAACACATCCAATTAACCTAAGTTTTACGTTTTGATCGTAAGTTTTAGGATTTGATCCTAAGTTTTACGTTTTGATCCTAAAATTTACGAACGAACTGCCGCTGATCGTAAGAGCATATACGCATACGTACGTAGGCTCGTGCGAGTCGGGAATGGCCAAAAAAACAGGAAAAAATGACTAACACCCACCCAAACTTACGATTCTCGATACGAAATCAATTAACTTTTGCTCTTTGAATCGAGGGGTATAACATACCATACCCCTCTTGATCTTCACTAAGCTGCACACTTATTTAAAGTAATTTGGCCTGTTGGAGCCTGCTTATCCACTGTTGCTGTGCATATATACTGTTCTAAAGCCTGCTTGGGGGTATCCCATTCTGTAACATAACATAACCTACCTCTCTTATTTACACTAAGCAGCTCTCTTATTTAAACTAAGCAGGCCTCTTATTTACACTAAGCAGCTCTCTTATTTAAGCTAAGCAGCTCTCTTATTTAAACTAAGCAGGCCTCTTGGAGGCTGATTGTCCACTTTTGGGTGTGCATTATATTCAGTTTCATATACAGTGGGGTATCCCAATTTGTAAGATAACCTACCCCAACCATGTAAACTAAAGTGGCCTGTTGCAGCCTGAGTTTCTCTGCTTGCATATGGTCGGCATTACAATCTGTCTCTTTCAATGACACTGCTGCCTGGGGTATCCCAATTTGTAATATAACCTACCACAACCATTTAAACTAAAGGTTGCGTCCTTCCAGAAGGAAAACTTATGCCGAACACTATTTTTGTTGGGGGCATTGACCTTTGGATTGATCGGCATGAAATTAAGGATTTTTTCCCAAGGCACATGCTATTTTAACCCTATCTGTTATACAACATAAGCGTTGATCAGCATCAGCTGCTTTATTAAGCTACTTCAGTTTGCACTTGTTTTTGACTGCATTTAATAAACCAGGCCGCAGGGCACCCCAAAGCTGCACCTTGAACCCTATCTGTTATACAACATAAGCGTTGATCAGCATCAGCTGCTTTATTAAGCTACTTCAGTTTGCACTTGTTTTTGACTGCTTTTAATAAACCAGGCCGCAGGGCACCCCAAAGCTGCACCTTGCACCCTATCTGTTATACAACATAAGCGTTGATCAGCATCAGCTGCTTTATTAAGCTACTTCAGTTTGCACTTGTTTTTGACTGCTTTTAATAAACCAGGCCGCAGGGCACCCCAAAGCTGCACCTTGAACCCTATCTGTTATACAACATAAGCGTTGATCAGCATCAGCTGCTTTATTAAGCTACTTCAGTTTGCACTTGTTTTTGACTGCTTTTAATAAACCAGGCCGCAGGGCACCCCAAAGCTGCACCTTGAACCCTATCTGTTATACAACATAAGCGTTGATCAGCAACAGCTGCTTTATTCAGCTACTTCAGTTTGCACTTGTTTTTGACTGCTTTTAATAAACCAGGCCGCAGGGCACCCCAAAGGTGCACCTTGAACCCTATCTGTTTATACTAAATAAGCAAATACATAAAAATGTCAGGCAGACAAGTGCCAGGATGTTCAAAGAGGAGTGGCAGAGGCCAAGATTCAGCAGGCAGAGGTCGCAGCAGACTAGGGGCGAGTGGCAGCAGGAGTCACGGTGAGAGACCTGATCTGCCAGTATCTGCTAGCGGTCGTGTCTCCACCAGTAACGCATCTGCCGTGGTAGATTGGTTAACACGCTCATCAACTTCATCACAAGTTACATCTGAGACCCCCAGTCTAGGGTCGGTAGGTTCCTCTGACACAACCCTGAGTTGGCATGCCCCGAGAGCAGTCCCTGACCTCCCATTGCCTCTGTCCTACGCCGTTCCCTCCCCCAGCGACGTATCCTATGCTTTGGGTTCGACTCCACTCTTTAGTGAGGAGGACGATCAGATAGAGGACAGTCAGCAGCTACTGCCCAGCCAAGAAATGGAGGTGACTTCTTTAGCTAGGCAGACAAATAGTGATGTGGACAGTGTCGTGGGTGTTGCGAGCGTTCCAGCTCCTGCGCCAGACACTGTTGACGAATCCACGAACATCAGTGACGTACAGCCACAACTCGGTGATGATGATGATGATGATGATGATGATGAAGCCGATCGCACTTGGGAGCCGGGTGATGAAGGGGCTTCATCATCATCATCAGGAGAAGAGGGGCGCAGGTTGCCCCGGAGTCAGCAGCTCAGGCAGCAAGGTGTTAGCAGCATGGTTGGCAGTCAGCATGGGGGCACAATTGTAAAGCCTGGAGCCAAACGGGGCCGGGGCCGGGGTAGAGCACCTGCTGCGCGGCAGGCTACCTTATCAGGAGGTAGTGGGGCAGGGGTTCCGGGAGTTGATGACAATAGCAGCGAATCAGTGAGGCCTGTTGGTGGGAAAAGTAGCTACTCGGCAGTGTGGCAGTTTATCCTGAAGCATCCGCAGGAGGGTAACATGGCCACATGCAAGATATGTAGGCAGAAGGTGAAGCGTGGCCAGGGCCCAAATGTTGGCACCACGGCCCTGCGTCAACATATGATGCGTCACCATAAAGCAACCTGGGAGAACCGAGGCTCCCAAGGGGTGGTCCAGTCTGCTTCTTCACCAAGTGGCACGCCGCTCCCAATTTCTGCCAGCCAAGGCTCCAGCACCTCAGCCGAAGGCAGCTGTGCGTCATACCCATCCTCTGTCGCTCCTGCTCCTCCTCCTCCTCCTCCTCCTCCTCCTCCTCCAAGTCATGCATCCCGCCAGCAATCCATCAGCGAAGCCATGTCCAAGAGACAGCAGTATGCACCCACTCATCCTACGGCGCAGAAGCTGAATGTGCTCCTGTCCAAGTTGCTGGTGCTGCAGTCGCTCCCTTTTCAGGTGGTGGACTCTGCACCTTTCAGAGAACTGATGGCTTGTGCCGAGCCGAGGTGGAGAGTCCCAAGCCGTCATTTCTTTGCCAAGAAGGCAGTACCAGCGCTGCACACTTTTGTTGAACAGAAGGTGGGCCAGTCCTTGAGCCTGTCGGTGTGTAGCAAAGTGCATGGCAGCGCCGACGTCTGGAGCTGTAACTACGGTCAGGGACAGTACATGTCGTTTACGGCCCACTGGGTGAATGTGGTCCCTTTGCAGCAGCAGCAGCAGCAACTTGGACAGGTCACGCCGCTTCGGCCTCCGCGCTCCCTGCCCGTTGGGCCTGTGACACTGTGCGACTCGGCCTCCTCATCCTCCGCCATCTCCTCACCCTCCACTGTAGGCTCAAGTCTCAGTGCCCCTCCAGTCTACCATGTGTGCAGGGCACGGAGGTGTCACGCAGTGCTTCACATGGTTTGTCTTGGCGAAAGAAGTCACACAGGGGAGGAACTGCTTAAATTTATTCATCAGGAAATCCAAACATGGCTTACTCCAAGAAAACTTAAAATGGGAATCATGGTTACCGACAATGGGAAGAACATTTTGTCTGCGCTGCGCCAAGGAAGCCTGACCCATACCCCCTGCATGGCTCACGTCTTCAATCTGGTTGTCAAGCGGTTTCTGAAGTGTTCCCCCCATCTGCAAGACATCCTAACAACTTCAAGGAAACTTTGCATGCACTTCAGCCACTCATACACCGCCAAACGCACCCTTCTTGAGCTACAGCGTCAGAACGGTATCCCCCAACATAGTCTGATTTGCGATGTTTCCACCCGTTGGAATTCCACCCTTCACATGTTGGACAAATTATTTGAACAGAGAAAAGCCATCACGGATTTCCTGATGATCCAAGCGGATAGGGGGACTCCCCTGTGTAACTTCAATGTCAACCAGTGGCAGCTTATACGTGACACCTGCCGTTTGCTCAGGCCCTTTGAGGAAGCCACTTTATTTGTCAGTCGGCAGGATTACGGGATGAACGACGTGATTCCACTGCTTCATGTACTACAGCACATGTTGGAAACCATGGCTGGTCAGGGCACTGGAGACATGGCGTCTACATCTTACGGCCACATGAACCCCGTTGGAGCTGAACTGGAGGATGAGGAGGAAGAGGAGGAGGAGTTGCCCAGCGAAACACAGTTTAGGCTTGGCGAAATGGCTGGTTATCTAGTCAGCGGCCAGGAAAGGAGGAGCAGGAGCAGCCAGAGGAGCTAGAGGGTTTTGAGGAAGGCGAGACAGAGGACCCCGACACACCGTGGCAGTATGCAGTGGAGATGGAGACAGGTAGTCCATCCGAGTCACTTGCGCAAATGGCAGGAAGCATGCTCACGTGCTTGCGTAGTGACCCCAGAATTGTTTCCATTTGTCGGCGGGATGACTTCTGGCTGTCCACCTTATTGGACCCTCGCTTCCGGCACAAAATGGGGGCATTTTTTAAACCCACCGAGAGGGAGGACAAACTGAACTACTACAAAGACATTCTATGTAGGCAGTTGGCCGATGCCTATCTGCGCCATGGTCCATACTCTCGCAGGTCTGACTCGAGGGGACCTCTGCGCTCACCTTCCACTGCCATGGCTGCTGGGGGGGTTGGCAGGAGCAGCAGCAGCAGCTCCATCAGCAGCAACCTCAGTCTTCAGTCGCTAATGAGTAGCTTTCTACACCCGCATAGTGAGGCTACTCATGAGCAGCAGGAAGACCTGGAGCAGGACCTGAACCAGCAGGTCATGTCATACTTTGACATGACCATGCCAACACACCTTGAGGATCCGCTGGACTTCTGGGCAGCCAAACTTGATTTGTGGCCGCAACTAGAGTTTGCCCTGGAAAAGCTGTCCTGCCCGGCAAGTAGCGTGCCATCTGAGCGGGTGTTTAGTGCGGCGGGGGCCATAGTTACGGCGAGGAGAACTCGTCTGTCAACTAAAAATGTGGAGAGACTCACCTTTGTCAAAATGAATCAGGGATGGATCAGCCAGGATTTCCACCCACCAATGCCTGATGCATGCGACTAGATTCAGCATGGTGCCACGTTTTACAATTTCCAAATGGTGCAAAACATATTTATGTCTTTAGGCCAATTTTTGGCCTCCTGCTGATGCCAACTTCAGGGTGTGCCTTTCAGCCAATGTTTGGCCTCCTGCTGCTGCTGCTTGCAACTCCAGGGTGTGATTCATCCAATTTTTGGGCTCCTGCTGCCAACTCCAGTGTCTCTTTAAAGTAATGTTTGGGCTCCTGCTGCTGCTGCTTGCAACTCCAGGGTGTGATTCATCCAATTTTGGGCTCCTGCTGCCAACTCCAGTGTCTCTCTCAGCCAATTTTTGGCCTCCTGCTCCTGCTGCTCCTGCCAACTCCAGGGTGTCTTTCAAGCAATGTTTGGGCTCCTGCTTATGCTGCTGCCAACTCCAGGGTGTGCCTTCCAGCTAATGTATGTGCTCCTGCTGCTGCCAACTTCAGGGTGCCTTCCATCCAATTTCTAGGTTCCTGCTGCTGCTTGCAACTCCAGTGTGTGATTCATCCAATTTCTGGGCTCCTGCTGCCAACTCCAGTGTCTCTTTAAAGTAATGTTCGGGCTCCTGCTGCTGCTTGCAACTCCAGGGTGTGATTCATCCAATTTTTGGGCTCCTGCTGCCAACTCCAGTGTCTCTCTCAGCCAATTTTTGGCCTGCTGCTGCTGCCAACTCCAGGGTGTCTTTCAAGCAATGTTTGGGCTCCTGCTTATGCTGCTGCCAACTCCAGGGTGTGCCTTCCAGCTAATGTATGTGCTCCTGCTGCTGCCAACTTCAGGGTGCCTTCCAGCCAATTTCTAGGTTCCTGCTGCTGCTGCTGCTTGCAACTCCAGGGTGTGATTCATCCAATTTTTGGGCTCCTGCTGCCAACTCCAGTGTCTCTTTAAAGTAATGTTTGGGCTCCTGCTGCTGCTGCTGCCAACTCCAGGGTGTGATTCATCCAATTTTTTGGCTCCTGCTGCAAACTCCAGTGTCTCTTTAAAGTAATGTTTGGGCTCCTGCTGCTGCTGCTGCTAACTCCAGGGTGTGATTCATCCAATTTTTGGGCTCCTGCTGCCAACTCCAGTGTCTCTTTAAAGTAATGTTCGGGCTCCTGCTGCTGCTTGCAACTCCAGGGTGTGATTCATCCAATTTTTGGGCTCCTGCTGCCAACTCCAGTGTCTCTCTCAGCCAATTTTTGGCCTCCTGCTGCTGCCGCTGCTGCTGCTGCCAACTCCAGGGTGTCTTTCAAGCAATGTTTGGGCTCCTGCTTATGCTGCTGCCAACTCCAGGGTGTGCCTTCCAGCTAATGTATGTGCTCCTGCTGCTGCCAACTTCAGGGTGCCTTCCAGCCAATTTCTAGGTTCCTGCTGCTGCTTGCATCTCCAGGGTGTGATTCATCCAATTTTTGGGCTCCTGCTGCCAACTCCGGTGTCTCTTTAAAGTAATGTTTGGGCTCCTGCTGCTGCTGCTGCCAACTCCAGGGTGTGATTCATCCAATTTTTTGGCTCCTGCTGCAAACTCCAGTGTCTCTTTAAAGTAATGTTTGGGCTCCTGCTGCTGCCAACTCCAGGGTGTGATTCATCCAATTTTTGGGCTCCTGCTGCCAACTCCAGTGTCTCTTTAAAGTAATGTTTGGGCTCCTGCTGCTGCTGCTTGCAACTCCAGGGTGTGATTTATCCAATTTTTGGGCTCCTGCTGCCAACTCCAGTGTCTCTCTCAGCCAATTTTTGGCCTCCTGCTGCTGCTGCTGCCAACTCCATGGTGTCTTTCAAGCAATGTTTGGGCTCCTGCTTATGCTGCTGCCAACTCCAGGGTGTGCCTTCCAGCTAATGTATGTGCTCCTGCTGCTGCCAACTTCAGGGTGCCTTACATCCAATTTCTAGGTTCCTGCTGCTGCTTGCAACTCCAGGGTGTGATTCATCCAATTTCTGGGCTCCTGCTGCCAACTCCAGTGTCTCTTTAAAGTGATGTTCGGGCTCCTGCCGCTGCTTGCAACTCCAGGGTGTGATTCATACAATTTTTGGGCTCCTGCTGCCAACTCCAGTGTCTCTCTCAGCCAATTTTTGGCCTCCTGCTGCTGCTGCTGCCAACTCCAGGGTGTCTTTCAAGCAATGTTTGGGCTCCTGCTTATGCTGCTGCCAACTCCAGGGTGTGCCTTCCAGCTAATGTATGTGCTCCTGCTGCTGCCAACTTCAGGGTGCCTTCCAGCCAATTTCTAGGTTCCTGCTGCTGCTGCTTGCAACTCCAGGGTGTGATTCATCCAATTTTTGGGCTCCTGCTGCCAACTCCAGTGTCTCTTTAAAGTAATGTTTGGGCTCCTGCTGCTGCTGCTACCAACTCCAGGGTGTGATTCATCCAATTTTTTGGCTCCTGCTGCAAACTCCAGTGTCTCTTTAAAGTAATATTTGGGCTCCTGCTGCTGCTGCTGCTAACTCCAGGGTGTGATTCATCTAATTTTTGGGCTCCTGCTGCCAACTCCAGTGTCTCTCTCAGCCAATTTTTGGCCTCCTGCTGCTGCCGCTGCTGCCAACTCCAGGGTGTGCCTTCCAGCTAATGTATGTGCTCCTGCTGCTGCCAACTTCAGGGTGCCTTCCAGCCAATTTCTAGGTTCCTGCTGCTGCTGCTGCTTGCAACTCCAGGGTGTGATTCATCCAATTTTTGGGCTCCTGCTGCCAACTCCGGTGTCTCTTTAAAGTAATGTTTGGGCTCCTGCTGCTGCTGCTGCCAACTCCAGGGTGTGATTCATCCAATTTTTGGCTCCTGCTGCAAACTCCAGTGTCTCTTTAAAGTAATGTTTGGGCTCCTGCTGCTGCTGCTGCCAACTCCAGGGTGTGATTCATCCAATTTTTGGGCTCCTGCTGCCAACTCCAGTGTCTCTTAAAGTAATGTTTGGGCTCCTGCTGCTGCTGCTTGCAACTCCAGGGTGTGATTCATCCAATTTTTGGGCTCCTGAAGCCAACTCCAGTGTCTCTTTAAAGTAATGTTCGGGCTCCTGCTGCTGCTTGCAACTCCAGGGTGTGATTCATCCAATTTTTGGGCTCCTGCTGCCAACTCCAGTGTCTCTTTAAAGTAATGTTTGGGCTACTGCTGCTGCTGCTTGCAACTCCAGGGTGTGATTCAACCAATTTTTGGGCTCCTGCTGCCAACTCCAGTGTCTCTCTCAGCCAATTTTTGGCCTCCTGCTGCTGCTGCTGCCGCTGCCAACTCAAGGGTGTCTTTCAAGCAATGTTTGGGCTCCTGCTTATGCTGCTGCCAACTCCAGGGTGTGCCTTCCAGCTAATGTATGTGCTCCTGCTGCTGCCAACTTCAGGGTGCCTTCCAGCCAATTTCTAGGTTCCTGCTGCTGCCAACTCCAGTGTGTTAGTCAATTTTTGGGCTCCTGCTGCCAACTCCA